>PVIR01003644.1:0-86371 GCA_004026965.1 Petromus typicus | reverse complement strand
AAAGATAGTGTCCATCTTTATCTCTCTTTATCAGTTTTGGCTTGAAGTCTATTTTATCTGCAAATAAAATCGCCACTCCTGCTTTCTTGCTGTTTCCTGTTGCATGGAATATTGTTTTCCATCCCTTTACCTTTAGTCCATGGGTTTCTTTCTGAATTAGGTGTGTTTCTTGTATGCAGCAGATTGTAGGATCTTGCTTTTTGATCCACTCTGCCAGTCTGTATCTCTTAATTGGCTCGTTGAATCCATTGACATTAATGGTTATGACCGATATAGATAAATTTAGTGCTGCCTGTTTTCCCGTTCTTGGCTGTGTTATTCTACTTTTGCCCTTTCTCCATCAGTTTCTTGTTTGGTCCCATGGGTTGACTTGGTTAGGTCTCGTGGATTTTTAACTTTCCTTATTTTTCTCCAAGATATTCTTTAAAATGTTTTGGAGCACAGGTTTCGTATATGTGAAGTTTTTCAGGTGTTCTTTGTCATGAAAGTATCTTATTTCCCCATCAATTTTGAAGGATAATTTTGCAGGATACATGAGTCTGGGTTGGAAGTTGTTTTCCTTTAGGGCTTGGAAGACTTCATTCCAGGCTCTTCTTGCATTGAGTGTTTGCGTTGAGAAGTCTGCTTTGATCCTGACGGGCTTCCCTTGGAATGTAACTGTTTTCTTTTCTCTGACTGCTTTCAGTATTTCATTCTTTTTTTTTTGAATATCTAGGACTTTTATGATGATATGCCTAGGTGTAGATTTTTTTCATGTCATGGGCATGTGGCATTCTGCATGCTTCATATATTTGTATGTCCAATTTTTTACCTTTTTCTGTGAAGTTTTTTGGATTATCTCTGTGAATAGCTTTTTGATGTCTTTAGCACTGTCTCCTGCTTCCTCAGTGACTCTAATCAATCTTATGTTATTCTTCTTTGAATCATCTAGGAGCTGTTGGATTGACTTTTCATTATTTCTTGCTTTTTTTCCATGGATTATGCCTTTCCAGTTCATTGGTTGAGATCCTGTCTTCTAGATCTGAAATTCGGTCTTCTGCCAAATTCATTCTATTGCGCAAACTTTCATTTTCTTTCTTAATTTCCTGGGCTTCTGCTTGTAGGTGTTGAAAAGGTTCCATTGCTTTTGCTATCTTGGATTCTATCAACTCCATGATTTCCTCTTTAGCTTTATTAATCATTGTGTTGACAGTGTCCAATATCTCTGCTTTCATCTCAGAGATCAGCTCTGATTTCCATTTTACTAGATCTGCTTTGGTTACCATTTCTGAGGACTCTGGAGACTGGGCTTCAAACTTCTCTATTTCTCTTCCCCCTGTGTTACCTTGAGGTGAGGATCTTTGTATCTGAGACTTTGAGGGTTTCCTCATCTCTGACCTGCCCTGTTTTCTGGCACTGTTTTTTGCAAGTCACTTTCCTCCTATTAGTTAGGAACCTTAAAATAGCAGTGTTTCCTGGGTTGTTCTTTGCAGTCTGTATTGGGATCTAAAGAAAAACCCCTAGTTCTGACACACCATAAGAGGCACTCAATCAGTACAGTAAGAACTCCTTCTCCCATCTACTTTAGAGGCAGGAGGGCTCTGGTTCCTGCACTGCTACAATGGCGCTGCCTGAGGTTCCAATAGGCTCACCTGATCACCAGTACAGAGTCTTTGGGCTCACTTGTGCAATTGGCCTGGAGACCAGTAGGCTGTAGGCCCTGTGCAGCTGCAATGGTAGGGGCTGATATTCCAACAGGCCCACCTACTCACCAATACAAGGTGACTGGACATGCTTCTGCAGTTGCCCTGGAGAAAGTCAGACTCTGACCTGCTAACCTCAGTCCCTGGGCGCTCTTCTTGCATGGGCCTGGAGGCCAGTAAGCTCCAACCCTGGTGCAGATTCGGTGATGCAGATTTGGTGGTGCATTTGCCATTTTCCGAGCCGCCCGCTGCTAAACTCAGTCCCTGGGCACTCTTCCGGCATCGAGAAATTGCACTTTGCAACCTAAACAAAATTAGGGTTCTGTAACCTCAAGAGGAGTAATACTACTTGGACAGATATTGTAATAGACTTTCATAGGAGATTTATAAAAGACCACTGGAGCTGGCAGGTTATTAGGCCAGGGAACCTTATGGGAGCCACCAGTGTGCAGAGCTCCTGGGACTTTCCCTTGACTACTAGCGATGGGAGTTAACTCCAGGCGGGCCCAACACAAGCCAAGAACCTTAGGTAGCAGGAGATTTTTGGGAAATACTGGCCCACATTCTAGTCTCCTCTGTAGTAGTAAGATGCAACAGAGGACCCTATGCCTTGTAAAGTTCATCAGCTTCATTGCTCTAGTGTTGAGGAGTGAAACTGACCACTTTAATAAGCAGCCCACATAATTTAAAAGGCAAAAGTACTAAATTATTTTTCCAAATCTATTGTATATTGTTTTGCCTTCTTAAGTAAAATCTATGAAATATTTTAACATTTTATCTTATTAGATCAGTCATCTTTAATAATACCAACTTGTAGTAGCTTTAGAAAAATAAAATTTACCAATCATAAAACTTATCTATGTAGGGGAACAATTAATTGATTTCTACTATATATACAGAGTTGTATAACCATCAGTGCTATCTAACTTTAGAACATTTTCATCAGTCTGAAAAGAAACTCTGGGCTTATCAAACTCATTTCCCATGTTCCTTCCACCTTGCTTCACTCCCCACCAAGCACTAACATGCTATGAATTTGTCTATTCTGGAATTTTATATAAAGAGAATCATATAATATGTAGTCTTTTATATGTGACTAACAGCATGTCTCTGAGGATCATCTACATAGTGGCATGTATCAGAATTTAATATGAAGTATTCAAGTGATAAAAAGATAAAAGTCTGGTGACATTTACTTTTTTAAAAAAAGTGATTACAGTTAAAGACACTCCAACATGGATTTCCCTCAAAATATTCTCCCTTCATTTCAACATACTTATCCCTTATGTTCTTATACTTGCTGACATTACTCTGATAGTCTTCTTCCTTGAATGTTTTAGTTGACTTAATGTACTAAGTCAGCTTAAAAAATTTACTTTTCATGGTAACTGTGACTTTGAGGAAGAGCCAGAAGTAACACGATGCAAAATGTGATGAGTAACCTGAGTGAGGACACATCTTAATGTTTTTGTTTGACAAAAGTTGCCACAAACATTTTGAATCAATTTAGGACATGGACACAGCCATGAAAAGACAGCAGAAAAAGTATTTTCAGAAGTGTTTCAGAAGACAGCAAAAACAATGGGAAAAGAACATTCCAGATAAAAGGGATTAGTGGCAATGTGTCTTTTCTTGTAATATTCTTTAAACTTTAAGCATATACCATACATTTTTATCAACTCTTGTTTATATTGTCAAATAACATTCAACTGTATGGATGTAACACATTTTGTTCATTTATTCATGTATTAATGGATTTTTACATTTTTGCTTTCTGAGTATTATGAATAATATTGTTATGAATATTTGTATGCTTGATTTTACATGGACGTAAGTTTTCATTTTGAAGAGTATCACTTTTTACAGTATTTTATAGGACAAGGTAATGTTAAATAGTGATAATGTAAATGCTATGAATTTAACTGATCTATGAATTCCCATATTGTTTAATTGTGTGGCAGCAGTAATATTGCTAATAGTCAGCGAAAAGCTCTTGTTGGGGGGATGAAGCATCAGAATTTCAGAGTTTGGAAGACAGACAGTGAAAGCATGTATGCATGTGTGTATGTATGTGTGTACATGTGAGTTATGCTTTGCTTTAAGCTGTGTTATCACTTGCTCATCATACAATGCTAATGACTTACATCAGAATATCAACTTATTTTAGCAAACATCAATTTTGCCTTGACCAAAAGGCTCTATACTTGATAGCTTCTAAACTTTCATTTTATGTCTATCCAATTTTCAATGTTGCTTAGCAGTTACCTCTTGCTTAATAAATAGACACTGGTGGGATGGACTGTAGATGTAGTAATAGTTCCCTATGAAGTACATAATATTTCTATTAGTACATATTAAGTATAGAAGAATGGGCTTCATTTTGGCCTCTTACTACATGGATATACCATCAATCTTTTATAAATCAGGAAGCCTTTTTATTCTTTTTCTAAAGGTGTATATATGCTAGTGCATAAGACAGAGAGTAATGGTAATTACTTTTCAGTGAATTGCTGCTATTATTAGACAAGTAACTTTCTACCTAAAGATACTTTCTACCTAAAGAAATCACTTTGGGAGGTTTTTAAAGTGTTCAAGTAGCCCTCATAGGTCATGGGATGTTATTAGTATTTATTAAAGTATTCCTAGGTAAATCAAGATTATATCATGATTTAGAAGCTACTTATACCTGGTAGTAGGGTGGGTATTTTCAATGCATTATCTTGGACCTCTTTACCTTGTTACAGATTTTATCAGTATGTATTGAGCACTGAGATATGCCAGACACTTTTAATCATCTTACATGTATTAGGTCAGACAGTAGTTAAAATGGCCTTTTGAAGTATTTGCCGTCACCATTCATATTGTAAATGGCGAGTCTTATAGTGATTAAGTAACTCACTCACACTGTTGACTAATAAATGGAGGAGGAGAATGCAGAACTAAAACCCACAACCTCTCCCCTTGTTGGTCTCTTTAGGCATTTATAACAAATTACTATAAACTGGTTGAAGCTTATTTCTCCCAGTCCTGGAAACTGGGATTTTTTTTTTTTTTTTTTTTTTTTTTTTTTGAGACAGGGTCTTGCTTTGTGGTTCAGGCTGGCCCTGAGCTCAGCCTCAAACTCACATCACAATCCTCCTGCCTCTGCCTCCCGAGTGCTGGGATTACAGGCATGAGCCACCACGCCTGGCACTGTGGTATGTGGTACTGGTTGCTCCTGGGTGTGGGTCTCCACACCCAGTATTGTTATGTGGTTACTGGGGAATTGAACCCGGGTCCTTGCGCTTGCAAGACAGGCGCTGGAACCACTGAGCTAACTCCCCGGCCCCTGGGATTTTTAAGATCAGTGTGCTAAAAGATTTGGTCCCTGATAAAGCTTGTGTTCTGGCACATGTGTGGCATCTTCTAGCTCTAAGCTCACATGCTGGAAGCCAAGGAGCCTCCTGGGGCCTCTTTTTCAAAGCATTTATCTTACTCAGGAGGCCTCTGTGCTCATGACCTAATTGTGTCCCTAAGGCTCTACTTCCCATCCCATCATATTCATGCCTAAATATTAGCATATGCACTTGGGAGAACTATATAGCTACTTTTGTGTGCTATTGCTGATGAGGAAATAAAGTGCAATTATTTCTAGGAAAATAAGATACTCAAAAAGTTAACTTGGAAATCCCGTCTTCTGACACTGAATAATAACAATAGTGCTACCATTACAAGTTGTTGTAATGGTGGTACAGTTCCCATTAGTCTCAGTTTTCTACATTTATTAGGAGCTATGATCCAGATATCCAGCTAAGAACCTCATTCCATTTATTCTTGTACCACTAACTTGCTAGTGGAGCTCCCACTGTCTCCACTCATCTCTCCTGACATACTCATTGGTACTCAGAAGGATCAGATTCAAACCCAAGTCTGGCTACTGTAAAGTTTCACTGTTTCTGAGGATTCATAAACATGGGTGAAAAGACACTGGGATGTTGAAATTTCTTCTCATCCTTCCAGTGACTTTTTTTTGTGAGGCAATTAGAGTCCACAAATTAAAATAGTCATCAAATATTTCTTCTGATTAGTATAAATGTTTGGATAAATATTAACATTCTATGGGAAAAAGATAAAGAATATATTCAGGAAAATATGGAAGCATTAGAAGATTTAGTTAGGGTCCTGAGTCTCAAGGGGAAGATTCCCATGCTCCAAGGCTGAGTGTGCTGTGTAGGTGAAAGGTGAAAACTGGAGGAGGAGGGGAAATAGAAGTTGTGGCAAGGAGGCTGAGGAATTACTGGGGCATGTTATGACCATAGCTAAAGCCCAGCTTGTGCCACACTGATCCCTACTTTTGGTAGCAGAGAACTGGCTGACCTAACACAGAGAAAGATATGTGGGTTCATGGAGTGGGGTGCAAGTCTTTTTGAGCAGCCAAGGAGCTCTGAAGGAAATGCAAAAATAAAAGGAGCATAAAAGGCTGTTGCTAACGGCATACAGTTCAGGATGACAATTTTAAACATATATGTAAGAGAAATGAGAGTCATACCATCACAATTTCAGGAACAACAGAAATTGGGAAGAATTGATGAAAGCAAAAATTCACAAGCATTTCTCAACAACACTAAGAGCAAAAGACATTCTAAAAAGTGTACAAGGTATGTGGCTTAGGGTGAGTTATAAATGGAGCAGACTTTGAGAAGTGTTGCCATCACCTCCATATCCTGCAATAGGACCACTGCCTTTTGCTGCTAGAAGATGAACTTGACCTTACTGAGAAATTCCCTGGTGTTCTAGAGTACCAGTGGCCATACCCAAGGAGCTCTGATGACTCTGAGCCTCCAGTGGAGTGCGGGGGACCACGTGGCATTCCTGACCACTTCTAAGTTCTGGCACACTGGCAGTCGTGTCAGATTCCATGGACTTCCACCAGAGGTGATGAATTTATTGAACAAATGTGTTCTATCTCAAGAACAGGTCAGCTCACAGTCCATTTCACACAGCCTCTGAAAGCCAGTGTTGTTATTCATCCTCTGGGGTTGTACGTTGTGTGTGTGGGCACACACGTGTGAAGTTTTAGGACGGAATTTGAGGTGGAGGGGAGGAGAAGGTCAATATTTATGAGCGGGTTTCTAAGATTTTATTTTATTTTTCTTATTTCATTTCCACAATCAACATAGGCCTTCTGGTGTCTAAGGCCTCATGATTTTGCATTTATAAGTGACTAAAAACAAAACCTTATTGTAGGAAATTACATTTTGTTTTTGCTTTAGCTTATTTTTCATTTTTGACTTCATAAAAAATGGAAAGAAATTCTATCACCAGAGAGAAAGCTTTCACTTAAAATGTTATTAAAACAAATATTCCAAATGTCTGTAATATAGACTCAACCCTGTCTGTGAAATTGGAAATATACTCAGCATGGTGGCTCAGGGTTTGCACACCTCTCTCCAGAACCAGCCCAGGAGGGTACGGGCAGTGTTTTTTTCTCTAGGCTTCTCCAGTCACTTCTCAGTTTCTTGTCATCTAATTTGTTGCTGTCCTTTAGGAGGGCTTCCTTTTGTGGATGGCTGAATTTGTCCTGGGCCCTGTTCCCATTTCTCTAAAGACAGTTGCATCATGTCCCTTCACTTCTACTTATTTAGACTACATGACTAATCTAGGGGAAATCCCCAGGTTTTAGCCCATTTCAGACATTTTGGCATCGTTGAAACACACATACAGTTTTTCTAAAAGGCTGAGTGTGTGTGTGTGTGTGTGTGTGTGTGTGTGTGTTAAATTTACACCATTCACAGATCCTTTCCTGCTGAGCCTCATTACCTTTGCCAAACAAATGACCTAGTTCTGTAATGTCTGGTATGACTGGGGCTCTGGGGCTGCCAGAGTGTCTAATGTCATGGTTATGGAATACCCACTGTGCGCCTAATACTACAACTGGCAGCAGCAAGCAAACTAGAAAGGAAGCAGAGACATTGTATTTGCCTTCGCGGAACTTGGCGGAGAATGGGAAGTAGGGTGAAAAACAAACATTAGTGAAAACAATTTTTAAAAAGAAAATCCAATACCAATACCTCATCTCTGACTGTGGCTGGCCATCCTAGGATGGGACACTTCACAAATGAGCCTGAGTGAGAAGAACAGGAGATAGGCTGGGGACCTGAATTTTAGGGTATACTGTCTCAACTCCAGCTATGTCTGTCTTATCTATATCCTTATAGTTTTTACAAATCTGACTCATTTTTTCGGTAACTCACATTCACTTATTTTTAAAATATATGAAAAATAAAAGTATGGCAACCATAAATTTAAATAGGTAATAGCACTAATAGCTATGATAGGTAATAATATTTAATGGACATATATATATATATATCTTTTTATCTGTTATATAAGTACAATGAACCTAAACCAGTGTTATTACCTCTTGTTGGTAAGTTATTGTTGCTGGTGGTTTGCTAAACTTAACCTTGGTGTTTTTGTTAAAAGCCATCAGGGAGCCATTAAAGACAGACCTGCGCTGTGCTGAGATGGGCTTCTGAGGAGACTGAAAGAAAATTAAGAGGGCCATAAATACAGGATGACTATTGACTGCATCAACAGATTTCTTTAGATTGAAGATATGACATAAGTCTCCTTTTGTTTTTTCTAACTTCCCTCGAATGAGCTGAAGTGTTAGTTTTAGATCGGTGCCAATTTGGCAGGAAAATGTATGCATTGGGGAATCCCAGAGCTGTCAGAGTGGCTGAAATACATGAAGCATCTGTTGGGTGTTTGAGGGCAAAGTGACCACAGGATGAGCCTGTTTGTACAGTGGCCACTAACAGATATTTATGAAGCGCCCACTAGGTGCCTGATTCAGCTTTGAAGGGATTCCCAACTGCTCGCTTAGACGCTGTGCCACACTCTAACGATTTTCCACACCATAAACGAGCAAATGTGAAAACCCCAGAGAAATTACAAAGGGTTTGTATCTGCATTGCAAGTGCTGTGGGCGCTTGTCCCCTGGTTATATGACAAGTCAACTGGAAAATTACTCTAGGCTGACCTGTCTTAGGGAATGTTCTTATTGACACTGATTCTGGAAAAAGGCTTTTGCAAACTTTCTCCTTTTTCGTGGCAGTAGTGGGGTGTCTGTCACATCCAGACAGAATTACATCTTTTTGAAGGCATTAGTTATGTTAGAGATGGCTTTGCCTTGGTCAGCTTGCTCTGCTTTGCAGATTCAGGACACCAGCCTGCCAAGCCAGAGTCAGTTCTGGTACCCAAGCCCAGAATTTGTATATTGCGGTACTGGCAGAGCTCTGTGATTCTGGGGTGAATGACAATGACAAAAGCATGTGTTGAGAGTAACTGAAACCCAATTTGAAAGGATAACTATCGGATCACTTCTATCATCTGGAAGGGGAGGCAAGAGGTATAAATAACCCAGGGTCTTCCTATAGTTTATAATTCACTTACCCTCCATATCAGAATGCAACATCTTGAAAGCATAATTGCCCAAACCCTCCAAAATCATGAAACATAATAGTGCATGAAATTGGCTACACATATTGTGGGACTTGTCTTTCAATTCTATTTTTCTCAGAGACATTGCAAAATTTTTAAACATTTCATCATAGTAGAAACAAAAATTTTCAGTCAGTGATGTTGGACATTTATCACAGAGGGAATTTGTCACTGGTATTTCTGCTTATACTTTACTCATAAATGTAAAGGGGAGGACTTAAATATGCCTGTACTTTGTTTCAGTAAATTAAGGTGGTTAAAATAGGGTTAAAAACTGTAAACGTAACAATACTTAAGAAAAATTTAGGACTATCCAGACACACTGCTTAGTACTTCTCGTCTTCTTAACACAGTGTCCATTCTGGGAAGTCTGGCTCTTACCTGGCTGTTTGAGCTTCACGTCCCTCCTTGAAATACAATTCCTGTCTTGTGTTTCTGTCTTGCTACTCTCTGTCAGACTTGTATCCTGTCTGCTGTTCAAATTTCCCAAGACCTGGGAATGTACCTAGTTTTGACAGATAGGGAACATGGGTCCTCTGTCTGCTGCCAATGCTTCGGCAAGACTGCTGAAGCTGCCCAAGGCCACTTGCAGCCCAAATGTCTGCAGTGGCAGCTACGAGACCGTTCTTGGCCTCAACACTCACCTTGGTGTCTAGGCCTTGTCCTTGCAAATCCTGCCCAGCTGAATTCTGACTCTGAATTATGGTCGCAGTTTAATATTAGGAATGAAGAGAACTAAGGAGGTATTTTAGGATGACAGATGATGTCCAATCAAAGGGATATTGCTATGTTTATTGTAGAGTTTAAGATTCTTTATGAACTGCTGGCCTACTTCTGCTTCAAGGGGGGATGTTTGACCTGTGTCTAGGATAAAAAAGACTGGACATGATGGTAGCTTTACAGATGAAGTAAAGGTCTGAACCAGATCAGAGAGGTCTTCAGGAGTGGAGGTTGAAGAAGAAAATAAAATAAAGAACAATGATGAGTTTCTGCCTGTGTGACTGGGAGAGGTGGTTATGGAATAGGCTGGATATAGAGTAAGATTTGGAGAACAGAAGTGTGCACTTTTGGACACGGTAACTTTAAAAATGGAGCCATCTCTGAGGAGTGACCCAGTCACTGAAATGCAGGTGTGAGCTGGGCAGGAGTGACCATTTATTACCAATGAATATTGAGATGCTCTGAGTGGAAAAGTGGTTTATACTCCATGAGAACTGAACTCCCGCTTACAGCAAGCCTTAGATTGAAGCCTGACAGAGACAGTGAAATAGGCAGAGCACAAGTGCTCAGGCAGATGAACAGGGTGAAACCTATCTTCCCCAACAGGAAGCTGTGTGACCTAGATCAGGTTACCTAACACCTGTGAGCCTGTATCTCCTCCTATGTAAAATAAGATGAATAATAACACCCTCAGGCCGGCTTACGAGGCTTAGTAATGCTTACCTGCTGTGCTTCCCAGGTCACCTGCCCTAGGTACGTGCAAAGGAGATGGTAGCTATTTTATTACCTGATTTGGGCATTTACAAGAGATTGCAAGGTCTTGTGAAAGGTTGTTCCCTTGAAGTCATGTGCTAAGTCCTTATGTTTGCGCAGTGTTCTGAAGTCATTTGTTCCAGGGTGGTCTCCATGACCTCAGAGGAGGCAGATCTGAGATGGACAAGGCGAGTAGTCACATCCCAGGCTCAGACCCGCCTTTCATACCATGAAACTGACTCAAGATCTGCAGTCGCGGGAGGAAAGTGCTAAATCTCACCAGATTGTTGCATCGGTCCTTTTTACTACTTTTAACTGGAGAATATTTCTGGGATTTCAGATTAATTACATTTTCACTATCCACCTGGATTTGACAGCTCACTTTCCTCTCCTGAAGAAAACAAGTCCCCTTTCTCACCCCCCAGCTCTTCTTATCTTTCTATGCCATTGATTTGTGCTAATCCTGGGATGTGTTTGCTGATTAGAAGCCTTGTGTGTGTCCTGCATAGACCAGGATTCCACTCTCAACCCTATCACCATCTGGCAACACTGTGTGCAAATGGGAGGGGGCGGGGCAGCCAGCCAGCACTGGCCTCTGCAAAAGCAATTGTGCTGGGCCTTTAGCCACAGAGGGCCGGGGCGTCCCTGCCATGTGCACAGCACACAGGTCAGTGGGTCAGGTCAGAAAGAAGGTGCAGGAACCCAGGAACAAAGGCTTGTCCCTCATGGTCATCCATTGTCCCCAGTTGAAGCCATCCATCACATAGCTTCCCCTTGCAGCTGGATGACCCAGCTGCTCCCTGCGGGATCTTTTCTTCTCTTCCCTGCCCCAGGAGCACTTGATGGCTGTCTTTTCAAAGCCATTTCCCCTTAAGACTCCTTATGCATAAAACCCATGGTAGACCTCCAAGTGTAAGGGGGACAAATGTTTTCAATGCTGTGAAGCCAGACTTATTTCTAACACTTTTGAAGCTTTTTCATTGTGGTAGAAAACTATGGATAATCTTGGCTGAGCCTACAGTAGTTGACCACAGGAAAAAAAGGCAGCTTGAGGTCAAAGTTTTCTATGCAGAGGCAAGAGATGTCCCCTTTAAAAAAAATAAGTTCTGTTTATTGGTACATTTTAGGAATACCTTATGATCACTTTCCTCATTGAGAATTTGTACCTGTTTGTGATAAATCTTGATTTTTATTTTTTCCCATTTCCTTATCCTTTCTTCAACTCCCACTGCCCTATAGGCATATGCTTTATTTCCATTTTTTTCCTTTTATCATTACATTTTTTCTAAGAAGAAGAAAGAGATGCTTTTGTATTCCACCATGTCACAATTAAATTGGAAGTGCAAGCAGGCTGCCTGTTGCATGAATCAAGTGGTCTTGCCCTGCTCTCCACTGCTGATCTGTTCAAAGAATTCCTGGGTTCCCATTATTCCCAGGCAAACTATTGCGCATGTTTGTATCACCTGCCCCTTGTAAAGATGTTATAGAAGAATTTTTCCCAGAGCCTTGAGCAAAGTCTGGTTGTAATTCAGCCACGATGGAAATGTGCTGTGTGCTTGTTGCAAGGTAACAGATTAGATTTAGTGAGTCAAATGGGCAGTTAAGTTAGATTTAATGGGACTGTAATTGTACATTGAATTTTAAATGCCCTTTTGATTATTGCATCAGGATTATATTGAAATACAGACTTGTCATTATGGCTTAATGTTTTAAAACAATTACATGAAATCTAATGAGAGGGAAGATACTCAATTACCTCTCAAGGATGCCAGGATTTCCATTGGAGCTCTGTACTTTTCACTGACCTTGACATTTTTCTCGAACTTGTGACATAAAGATAGTGAATTTGATTGGCATAATTAGTAACTATGGTCATCATAGTATTTTTCTAATAAGTACCTCAAATTATCCAGTCTATATTTTTCTTTTCAGGCTTCCTACTAACTCTTCCTCCTAACTAACTTCCTACTATTCACATTTGTCTCCCTCTTACTCCTGAAAAGCTGGTGAAGATAAGAATCAAAATATATTTCTAGTTCTCAGAGATAAATTTGTTCTTTCATCTAATTCAACAAGTAGTCTGTGTGTTTGCAATGAATGTGTCATGCCTTATGCTAGGTGTCATGTTTAAAAATGAACTTAAACATTTTTTTCTGTGCTCAACAGCTTTCTTTTTGTCCTCCTCCTCTTTCCCTTCTTCCAGGTTCATAGCTTTCATTGTCATCCTCATCAGCTCCCTACAGAGCACTTCCTGTACAGAAACCACAGAGTGATCTCTTTCACAGTCATCATAATTACATCTCATAAAACTCCCATGATTAGATACCATTAAAGTTAGGTACACCAATGATGGAACTAAGGTTTTGAAGAATAAAGAAGTATGAATGTCTGCCTAACCCATCACAAAGGTCTGAGCCAAGATTCCAATAACAAAAATTCAGGTTAACAAGACAAAAAGTGTAACAAATTTATTTAGCTATAGCTTTATGTAACACAAGAAACTTCAAAAGTAAAGATCCAAATGCTCTGGGGAAGTACACAGTATAGAAATGAGATTGGCTAAAAGGCTGAACAATAATGTTCACAGACTGAAGGGAAATTCTAGTGAGGCCTCTCTGTGCAGGTTCTTCTGGGCTTTACTGTATAGCATTTCTTTCTCCAGTGGTTTAGGCAAGACCCCTCTGGAATGAAAGTCTTCAAGAGGAAGGGAAAGAATAATGTTTCTTGGTTTTATGGATTTCTTTAAGAGGGAGAAATTCTCATTTCTGTGATTTCCTTTGGGGAAATAGAGTTCTGGTTCCTATGATCTTTGTATTTATTTTTAACTGATTTATTGGTACATTTTATATATACATTATGAGCACATTCAACATTGAGAGTTTGTATCAGTACATGACACATCTTGATTCTCATCTTTTCCTATGACCTTTTTATAGAGGAAGAGGATCAGGAAGTAGAATGATGTGAGAAGGTCAGAAAGACCTTGTTTTGAGCTCCTCATAGTGTCCTTCAGTTCAAAGCAGTTAGCATGCCTAAGGTCTGTCCTCTGAAGGATCATGTTATCAGTCATAATACATTCAAGCCCAAGTCTATTTAGTTGCAGATTTTACAATAGGAACCATGAAAGCATATGACTCTCCCTGTCACTCTGTTGCTGTCAACTTTTGTAAGAACTTTTCAGAATAGCATGACATTCCTAGAGTGTTGGAGAATTGATCCTCACCTACCTGGAGACAAGTTGGCAGGTAGTTACTCAGCTATTTTCTTCCCCTGGTCTCCAGGCCTGTGTGTCCACTACTATCCCTTTACCCATCCCCATCTTCTTGTCAGAACCATTCTCTCCCTACAAAGTAGCTCCATTGCCCTGTCTTTTTGACATTCTTTTAGACACTCTAAAAAGCAGTCACATTTTTCTCCATGAATTTGATACTCCTGTCTGCAAAAGATTTAACTATTCACCCTCAGTATGTATTATCACTGCACGTGTTCTTTGAGTCAGATCTGTACATTTAGGTGGCTCATAACACCTACAACAATGAGGTGTAAATTTACATTCTAAGAAAATATTTAGTGAAGTGGATATTTACTTAGTTTGAAGACATTTGTAGCATAATTTAAGATATGATATATTGGGAAGAAATGTGTTCTGTATTCCAAGCTATAATATCTGAAAAGTTCTACTCAAGGAATTTTTATCAGTCATTCAGAGAATACTCAGAATCCTTTAAATTAACTAGATAAATAACTTCTAATATTCAAAAGAATAAGAAAACTTAAAACCACTTTTCAACTTTGAGACTACTTATGAAAATAGAAGTTTCAAACCAACATCTGTGTAAATGTGACAAAGCAACTAAGGATAGTTATAGGTGATGTCTTCATCTCAAGTGATCTTTGGAACTAAAATAATAGAAAGATACCAGCAGAAATTTATAATTTTTAAATTGAATTCTTTATTGGTACATTTTATATACACATTATAATCATATTCAATATTGAGAAGTTGTACCAGTATATGACATGAGTTCATTCTCATTTTTACCCATTTCCCTACCTACTCTATAACATGCCCAACCCCTACGTACGTATGCTTTCCTTCTTTTTTTAACATCATATTTTTTCATTCCCTTCTTTACTTACTCTTACCCTTTTTCCTTTGAATATGTTGTATTTTATAATATCTATCATATATTCTAGAAGTCATTTACATCTTTAGTTTCCCATACCAGAGAAAAGATATGATATTTATATGTCTGTGGTCTATTTATTTCACTTATGAGTACGCCCTTAAGGTAAATCCATTTGAGTATAAATGATTTAAACTTATCATTCTTTATGAATAATATTTCATTTTATGAAAAAAACACATCTTCTTTATTTAGTCTATAGTTGATAGGCATTTGAGTTGTTCCCAGTATTTAGCTATCACAAACTGAGCTGCTATGAACATAGGTGCACATAAGTCACTGTGACATGATTCTTTGATATTCTTTCATGTTTTATTCCAAGCAGGAGAATAGTAAGGGTCAAATGGAATGTCTAACAAGTTTTCTGAAGAATCGCCACACTGATCTCCATAATGGTTGCACTACTTTACATTCCCAACAATAGGGAAGAAGGGCTCCTTCCTTCCTGCAGCCTCACCAACAGTTATTGCTGGTAAATTTCAGAGTAGTAGCCATTCTTTGTGGAGTTAGATGAAATCTCAGTGTCATTTTCATCTGCATCTCTTGAATGACCAGTGATGTTGGGCATCTTTATATGCTTCTGGGCTGCTTTTCCTTCCTCTGGAAAGGGTGTATTTATTTCAGATGTCCAGTTTTGAACTGGGCCTTTAAATTTGGGGGAGCTGATTTTTTAAATTCTTTATATATTCTAGATAGTAGCCTTTTGTCTGAGAAACAGCTAGGAAAGATTTCTTTCCACATTGTCAGTTGTCTTTTAGCTCTTCCAGTGGTTTCTTTTTCTTTTTAATAGGATGAGATTCCGTGTGTTGATTCCTTCTGCTAGTTTTTGTGCTATAGAAGTTATGTTATAAAATCTTTCCCTAAGCCAAAGTCTCCAAGAGTTCTACCTAACCTGTTTTGCAGTAGGTTTAGTGTCTGTTTTACTATTTAGTCTCTAATCCACTTAGATTTTAGTTTAGTACATGGTGAAAGACATAGGTCTAGCTTTAGTCTTTGGCAAGTTTAATTTTCCCAGCACCGTTTGTTAAAGAGGCTATCTTTCTTTCATTGAGGATATTTGGTTCCTTTGTCAAAGATGAGGTGACTTAGTGTATCTGGGGTTGTTTCTGGATCTTCTAATCTATTCCATTGATCCTTGGGTCTGTTATTTTGCCAGTACCATGTGGTTTTTATCACAGTGGATTTGTAATATAGTTTCAAGTTTGGGATCATGATACCTTCTGCCATGTCCTTGTTGCCTAGAATTGCTCTAGCTATTCTAGGGCTCTTGTGGTTCCAGATGAATTTTTAGATTATTTTCTCTAGATCTATGAAATATGCTTTGGGATTTTAATCAGTATTGCTTTAGATCTGTATAGTGGTGGGAATATAGCCATGTTGACGATATTGGTTCTTCCTACCCATGAACAAGGGATATCTGTCCATTTTCTATTTTTTTCTTCTATCTCCTTTTTCAGAATGCTATATTTTTTGGAGGAAAGGTCTATTACCTCTTTTGTTAAATTGATTCCTAGCTGTAATACTTTTTTGGATATTGTTGTGAAAAGGATTGACTCCTCAATTTCTCTCTCAGTGAGTCTGTTTGTGTATACAAAGGGTATTGATTTTTGAGCGTTGACTTTGTATCCAGCTGTGTTACTAAATTTTGTGATTAAGTCTATCAGGCTTTTGGTTGAGTTTTTAGGATCTTCTATATAGATTGTCTTGCCCTCAGCAAATAATGACAGTTTCACTTCTTCTTTTCCTATCTTTATTCATTTTATTTCTTTCTCTTGCCTAATTGTTGTTGCTAATGTTTCTAGTACTGTACTGAACAGGAGAGGTGAGAGAGGACATCCTTGTCTTGTTCTTGATCTTAGTGTGAAAGGTTTCAGTTTTTGACCATTTAGTATGATGCAGGCCTTTGATTTTTCATAAACAGCTTTTATTAATTTGAGATAGAGTCCATCTATTCCAATTTTCTTTAAGGTTTTTATCATGACTGCATGTTTGATTTTGTCAAATGCTTTTTCTGCATCTACTAGATGACTATATGAATTTTGTCCTTGAGTCTATTAATATAGTATATTACATTTATTGATTTACATATGTTGAACCATCTTTGCATTCCTAGGATGAATCCAACTTGGTCAGAGTGTATGATATTCTTATATTCTGTTTGTCAGTATTTTATTGAGAATTTTTGAATCAATGTTCATTATGAAAATAGCTTGTAGTTCTCTTTTTGGCTGGGTCTTTCTCTACTTTTGGAATCAAGATAATGGTTGTTTCCAAAAATAAATTTGGGAGTACTGCTTACTTTTGAATTTCATTAAAGAATTTCAGAAGTATTGGCATTAACTCTTCTTTAAAATTTTTTAGAATTCAGCAGTAAAGCCATCAGAATCAGGACTTTTCTTGGTTGGTAGTTTTTTTTTTTTATTACATTTTCAGTTTTACAGATTGATATTGGGGTGTTTAACATTTTCGTATCTTCTTTGTTTAATTGTCTAAGTTCAATTATTGTCTGGGAATCCATTTCTTCTACGTTTTCCATCTTAGTGGAGTACAGATTTTCAAAGTATGTGTTTATTAGCCTTTGGACTTCTTCTGGGTCAGTGGTAGTTTCCCACTTTTCAGTCCTAATAACATGAATTTGAGCCTTTTTCTTCCTTTGTTTGATAAAGATGGCAGCGCCTTTGATCTCAATAACACTATTTCATTGTTAACATAAACCCCACATTGTAAAATAGGAAACAAACACACTGGGGAGTCTGTTGTCAGGTCTGCTTTATGGAAAAGTTAGAGATTTCAGATTCTCCAGATCTCTTCTGCCTGTCAAATGCACTAAATCATTTTTTGTAAATTATTATTATTATTATTATTATTATTATTATTATTATTATTGAGACAGGGTCTCACTTTGTAGTTCAAGCTGGCCCTGAGCTCAGCCTCAGACTCACATCACAGCAATCCTCCTGTCTCTGCCCCCTGAGTGCTGGAATTACAGGGGTGAGCCACCACACCCAGCACTGTGGTATGTGGTTCTGATTGCTAGTGAGTGTCAGTCTCTATGCCCAGTATTGTTCTGTGATTACTGGGGGATTGAACCACCCAGGTCCTTGCACTTGCAAGGCAGGTCCTGGAATCACTGAGCTAAATCCCTGGCCCATGTAAATTATTAATACCATGTGGTTACAGATGATCAGTACTGTACAAGGAGGAAAGCAAACTTGAGCCAAAGGTCTCACTGCATCAGAAACATCCAATAAGCACCAGATACTGGTGGAAGTCAGTTTACCAGGTTCAATATCTGGATGAGGGGAGGACTGAACAGAGTGCAGAGGTCAGGAATCTAGCAGATTCAGCCCAAGAGAGGAGATGAATATCAGAGATGAGACTTTTCCACCTCCTTGGAGGTAGTCAACCTGAAAGGCCTCAAAAGAGGCCATATTTCACTTATCCCAGAAGTGGCTGCTTTTTGGAGTTTCTGAAATTTGGAGACCCCTTCCTACATTTTTATAAATCCCACCATACTCCAAGTAAGAGATACAGCATTGAATGTTGTTTACATTTGGTCCCAATGGAAGAAAAGGTTTATCTAAAATGAAGAGATATTTTCTGTTCTACTCAATAATAGATAATACATGGTCCACATACTTTAGGGTTTCCACAAAAGAAATAATAATATCAAAGAGGCTACATTTATGGACAGTTGAGTTCCCAAGGACTGGGCCACAGTATTGTTTAATTCTATTTTGTGTTCTACCAGTTAGACATTACTATTTAATGTTTAGAGTCTTTAGGACAGATAAATAATAGCAACAATAATGTCCCGGAGTACCTTCCTTGCTATATATTATTTAAGATGGAAGCGCTTAATTTGTTACTCAATTCAAGATAATTAGCCATATCACTCTATTTAGATGGTAAGATGCCTCTGTCTTCCAGGGAAATAACATCCTGTAGAAACTACCCAAGTCTTTATAGTCCTCTCGTTCCAAAGAAGTTGGCTTTTCTCCTTCTCTGTTATACATCTAGTCCTCACTCCTTTTTTATTAAGTTCACTGACTTTCAACATAGTTTTAAATAAGTGCTTGTGTTATATTCCCTAGTTATTTTTTAAAGTCATAGTCACCAAATAAGTTCCTGGCTTTTGAGGAAATGCACAAAGGGCTTATTACCTGAAGGACTGAAGGTGTTTCCCGTGCATGCCGTTCTCAGTTCTTCTATAATCTTTTGATGTGTTCTACATGTGACTAATGATTACATAAGAAGGGGCTCAGAACCGGGCTTATTTTTCTGAGCCAGGAGTCATAGTTTGGCAGGATGTCCTTTTGTCCTCACTTGTCAATCATCCTTCTTGCTTGGTACTTGCTTGCAAGATGACATACTTTCAAATGCTCCAGGAAGCCCCTCCTCTTGTACTGTGAGCAATACTCCCTGCTTCACAGTTTTCTGCTCTAGTAACACCCTTACACTGGAGATATATTTAAAAATAAATATTTCATCTTTCTCCTTGTTTCCTGGCAAAAAGCTTCTAAAACTCCTAAAATCTTTTACGTGCTAAGAAGATCTTTGATGTGCTAATGAGACTTACAAGGCATAGAATGAAGGGTGGTAAAGGGGGTTCAGATAGTGCCAGAATGGGAACTGGCTCCTAGGGTAATTAAGCCATAATTACAAGCTGGAACTTGAAGTCTTGGAGTCCAACATCCCGGATCCCCTCACACACGAAGGGAATCACTTGACCTCCCTGACCCCACCCCAGGCTTTTCTTCACACTGTACAACACAGTCTGTCCCTGTCGGCAAAGGTCAAGCCATCTTGGCTTCTTTTCCACATCCACCCCAACCTATGCCACAATCCTTGCTCCCCTGTCTTTTGTACACAGGCTACTCCTCTTCTCTGTCTTCTAGAGGCAGCGTGGATGCAAAAACAAAAAGAACTTTAAGTGAGGTTGTAATAAGCTTGAGTATCGTAAGTAAAAGCTTAGGATAAGCCAAATAAGATAGGATCATGGATATTCAATTTTAGGAGATCATGATCCATGATAAATAAAATACTTTACATTCAACCTAGAACATACCTACATGTATATACACATATGAACACACAACCGAAGCAACAGTTTCATTAAATAATATGATATGGTCTTTATGTGGTACGTTTTTGATATTTTACTTTCTAAGACATTCTCTCCCTTTTCCTCCATTCCTCTCCCTCAGAAATATGTTGACTTTGACCCACTAATTTGTTTCATGACTCTAATGGATCATCACTGTGGTATGAAGCATACTGAATACAAAGGAATGCTGGGATGGAGGACCAGGGCTTCTAGAGCTCAGACTCTGAGGAGTGCTGGAGAATAAGGACTAGTGGACTAAAGTAGATCAGTCATTCTTTCATGAGGCCTCTGGCTTAGTTCTTTATCCCCACTCTGTTGGCCCCATGGAAGAACAAGTAAGGTGCTATAGGCTCTAAATGCTTCCTATGCTTTTTCTTGTTGTTAAAATATAAGTTTCAAAAGGATGTAGTCCATGTTATCTCACTTCCTAAGAATCAGTGTCCTTCCTTAAATGGGGACAATGATAATCCCTCCCTTATAATGTTATGGAAGATGTGGGAAAAATTAGCATGTGTTTGTATATGATCAGTAGCCTGTAATGTTAGGATGTAGGCTAGGTAACCACTAAAAGGGAGATGTTAATAACCTTCTGCACAGACTCTTTGTATAAAAGCACATTTGCCTAAGATGCCATAATTTTTTAGTGTTAGATTTTCCTAACCTAGTTTAGAACCACTTATAGGTAAAGAAAAGGGTAAGGCACCTAAGTATTAAAATATATAATCAAATGTAACTTAGGTGAGTGGAAACTATGAAATTTTGAAAACAGTGTTCTAGGAAAAACATACACACCCCTTCAAAGGCAGGCTGTCCATCCTATCCTCCTGCCCATGTCATAACACAATTAGTCACACCCTTGCTATTGCATGGCATCAGAGCCTGCCCTATGCAACTGTCAGGGGAAGGAGCAGACCAGAAGCTGTACCTTTTGCAGGCCTGGAATGTTCCCAAGCAACAGAAAATGGCTAAGCCACATGTACCCAATTTCTGTATCATAATCTATTCGCCCACCACCATAAGACACTCTTTCTCCCAAAGGGAGACCAAGAGGGTTATTTTAATCAATGTTTTCCTAAAAGGGAATGCAGACTCCCTGTAACACTCTTATTTTTCTCACAGAACTTCCAATTATTATGAAGCCAGTGGTCCTCTGGGACATGTGTGCAGCTTCCTCCCAGGGTAAGGATGTCCGCAGTTTCTAAAGACCAGTCCATGATGAAAATCCAGTGTCACTCCTTCTGAGGGCACTGCAGGGTGTTACTAAAGACTTTGCTCCTGACACTCTGAAATTGATTATCAGAGGGTCAGTGGGTCTTGAATTAAACCTTGGTCTCTGTGATTTCACAGCAGGAGCACTGACAGGGCATTCATGGAGTGTGGGGAGGATGTGTAGGGGGGTGTGAGCAAGACAGTTCAACAGGGCATGGGAGGAAGACACTCAGATTTTATTTGTTTACCTTTATTTAAAATGGAGAAAGGGATCAATCTTGACTAATGTCTGGTACTGGAGTACATGAGCTTGGACAGTACATCACAGGTGCTCCGCCTTCTGAGTGGAGCCGGTCCTGAGGGAATGGTGGCAGGCCACAGCTGACAGGCCTGGGCAGCAGGGCCCACACCTGGTTGTTCATGCTGTATTAACCAAAAGTCCAAGTGGCAGTAACTCTTTTTACTTGAAGTTATCTTCATAAAATGGAACAGAGCCTTGGAATGATCTCTACAAAATAATCTGTTAAACATTTTTAAAAGTCACAAACATATCATAGATCCCAGATGATGAAAGTTTAATTGAATCAAGCCTTAATGGAATAGCTGAACCTGATAGAAAGTAAACATTATGAAGTAAAAAGAGCCATAATCTTTTAATATCTGAGAAAAAATGGGCCAAAGCCTTAAAAATCATAAAGAAGTTTAGTCAATAGAATGGATTTTTATCCAGGTTTAGCCCAGATATTCCTATCCCTAAATGTATGTTTTTCCTTTGGTTATTAACTATTGGCAGCATGAAAGAATCATGATTATCCAGATATATAAAATGTTACTGACTTCATGTTTATGTTAAAGTATTTATTAAGTTCATATGTTTATCAGTATATTAGAAAGTGTGTATTATTTACATCTATTGCATGCATTCTTACAGGCATTCAAGAAAATTTTACTGAGACACAATTAGAATAAGTTTAGAGCCATTTTTGGAACAATCTACAAGTTTGGTGCACACTTTTGTGCAGCACAACAGAAAAGAATTCTGGAACCAGATAGGGAAATTAATATTGGTTGCTGCCTTAACATTTTTAAGAAGCCAAAAGTTGACCATTCATTGTATATCTTTTCATTGTAGGACTTTTGAGATCTTTGAAATGCTAGTGTGTGCTGAAATTCCCTAAGAGGTGATAATGTTATCATGTTCCAGATTATTACAAAGTCTATGTACCCGAAGATGTTTGTATTCATGTGTCCATGCATGTGTGTATTTAGTTTTTTTAAAAAAATAATGCTTCATGGAACAGGAATTTTGTTTGTGTTTTGTTTTGTTTTCATGAAGCTGGAGATGATGTCAGTAGGTTCTTTAAACAAATTGTACCTTGTCATATGTTACTACTTTGCACAAATGACCAGTTCTCTACCTTTTTAAAAGCTTCTTATATTAAGTGTTAAGCAAGAAAGTCCTAAGGGTGTTTTTGAGGGTAGTATTGTGCTGACATTACCCACAATTTTAGGAGTTTCGATTTTCCAAGGAAAGAGATGATGATGATAACAGATGTGACTACAGGATTACAGTTAACTCCTACCCAGTATTGGTGTAAGTGTGACCTTGAATGACAAAGATTACTTTGCTGATGTGATTAGATTAACAATCCTGAGATAGTAAGTTTACCTTGGTTTGGGGTGGTTTCAGAATGGAGAGTGATGTGATTACCAGCAAGACTGCACAGGTCCTTAAGACTAGAAGAAGGGGCACAAATGGACAGAAAGAGATTTGAGTTCAGAACAATGGTCAGAGAGGTACAGAGCTGCTGGCTTGGAAGCTGGAAGCATCCAGAACCAAGAAATGCAGTATCTATGGAATCTGGAGGAAGCAAAGAAATGGGTTCTTGTCTAGAGTGCTGAGAAAGGAACCCAGCCCTGTTCACACCTTGACTTTAGCCTAGTGAGAATAATATTCAACTTCTGACCTACAGAACCACATTATAATTGTGTGTTTTAAACAACCAGTTCATGGAAATTTGTTATAACCACAATAAGAAACTAACAGAACTATAGAAAGAGAGCCTTCTGGTTCTTTCTGGGAAAGCCTGGACACACCTTTGCCCCTGCTCCACTGACACCTTGGAAGGAATCCTGTTCCTTGTTTCTCAGGCCCCACAGACTGCTGGGATGTTTCTGTGTTCCTTCCTCCTGAAGGGCAAGATCTGGGGTTCATACTCTCCATAGGGAGGAGTTTTGCCTCTCTTTGGTACAGGATTCAGACAAAAGGCAAAAGTTTCTGAAACTTGTTTAGTTGTTCTACTTTATCTGGGAAATGTCTGTTATTTAGAAAGAAAATAATAATCTGCAATGAGACTAAAACTAATTCTGAATACTTACACTTGGGGTTTGATTTATCTGTATTATCAATCTGCATATATCATCACCTTTGCTGGCCTCATTTTATTTTCTACTTCTTTATTGAGTTTCTTGGTACACTTTAGGTATACATTATGATCACATTCAACAATGAGAATTTGTATCTGCACACGATGTACCTTGATTCTCACTTTTCCCCAATCCTCTGTTCTCCTTACACCCCCCATGCTTTCTATACAAAAGCTTTGTTTCTGTGGTTTTTTTTTTTTTCGTTTTTGCCATTACATTTTTTCTTTCTCTTCTTTATATTCCCCTACCATCGTTTCCTTTTCCCCTTTGAATATTTTCTTCTTATTTTACAATACCTATTATACATTCTGGAAGTCATTTATATCTTCAGTTTCCTATATTAGAAAAACAGTATGCTATTTAGATATTATTGTCCTATTTTTCACTTATAATCACATCCTCAAAGTACATCCATTTAAGTGTAAATATCTCTAATTCATCATTCTTTATGGATGAGTAACATTCCATTTTATTTTAAAAAATGATATCTTTATCTAGTATCCAGTTGATGGGCTTTTGGGCAGTTTCTAAGACTTAGCTATTATAAAGTGTTCTGTTATAAATATGGGCACGCATATGTCACTGTGGTATGATGCTTTTAATTCTTCCATGTATATATCTACCAGGGAAATACCAGCAGCCTCAAACCTCTAATCTTAGATTTGAGGAATCTCCACACTGCTCTCCATAGTAGTTGCACCAGTCTACATTCCCACCAATGGTGGAGAAGGGTTCCTTTCTCCCCACAACCTCCAGCATTTGTTGTTGGTTGATTTCTTGACAGCATCCATGTTCTCTGGAGTGAGATAGAATCTCAGTGTTGTTTTCATCTGTATCTCTAGTGATCAGGGATGCTGAGCATTTCTTCTTGATGTTTTGCTGCTTTTACTTCTTCATCTAAAAAACGTCTGTTCTTTTCAGATGTCCATTTTTGAATTGGGGCTGATTATTAAGTTCTTTGTATATTCCGTATATAAATATATATAAATACATAGATATATGAAAATAAATATATGAATATATAAAATAGATTTTCTAGAGAGTAGTCCTTTGTCTGAAGAACAGCTGGTAAAAATTTTTTCCCATATTGCCAGTTGTCATTTTACTCTGCCGGTGGTTTCTCTTACTGTGCAGAAGTTTTTTAATAAGATGAGATCATAATTATTGATTCTCTTTACTAATTCCTGTGCTGATGAGGTTTTGTCCATAAATTATTTCCTTATTCGAATGTCCTCAAGAGTTCTACCTATCTTTCAACAGGTTTAGTGGTTTTGGTTGCTTTTTTTTTTTTTTTTTTCTTTTTAGATAAGGTCTTACTTTGTAGCTCAGACTGGCCCTGAACTTACTGTGTAGCCTAGGATAGCTTTGAATCCACAGTAATCCTCCTGCCTCTGGCTCCTGAGTGCTATGATTATGGGCATGGACCAAAAGTCCTGGCATCATGGTATGTGGTACCAGGGGTTAAACTCAGGACCTTGACTTCCCAGGCAGACACCAGAGCCACTGAGCTAAATTGTTGGCCCAAATGTGTCTGTTTTAATATTTAGATCTTTAACCCACTTTTACTTTACTTCAGTGCATGGTGAAAGAGATAGATCTAATTTTAGTCTTTGGCAGGTTGAAATCCAGTTTTTCCAGCACCATTTTTAAAGAGGCTGTCTTTTCTCCAAAGGTTTTGGCTCCTCTCTCAAAGATCAGGGGGCTTAGTATATCAGGAGTTCTTTATGCATCTTCTAGTCTGTGTCATGGGTCTGTTTCTTTGCCAGTCCTATGCTGTTTTCATCAAAGTAACTTTGTAGTAAAGTTTCAAGTTGGGGATTGTGATGGGCCCTGAAATGTCCTTGTTGCCTAGAATTACTTTGGCTACTCTAGATCTCTTCTGGTTCCAGATGAATTTTTCTCTTATTTTCTCCAGTTATCTGAAATATGCTGTTGAGGTTTCAATCAGGATTGGGTTGAATCTAGATAGTGGGTAGGAGAGTTTGGCCATTTTGGTTCTTCTTACCCAGGAACAAGGGATGTCTTCCATTTTCAGATATCCTCTTTGATCTCATTTTTCAGAGTGCTGTAGTTTTTTTGTTTTGGTGTTTTTTGTGGTACTAGTGATTGAACTAGGGACCTTGTTCCTTCAAGGAAGGTATGGTACCACTTAAAGTGAATCCCCAGGTGAGTGGTGCAGTTTTAAGAGTAGAGGTCTTTTATTTTCTTTGTTAGATTGCTTCATATTTATTTCATTTTTTGGATGTTATTGTGAAAGGAAATGATCCTCCAATTTCTCTCTTCGTGAGTCTGTTATTCTTGGATACAATGGCTATTTATTTCAGAGTAGTGATTTTTTTTATCCAGCTGAACTAGTGAATCTGCTAATCAAGTCTAGCAGTCTTTTGGCTGAGTTTTCAGGATTTTCTATATTGAGTATCATGTCATCTACAAATCATGAAAGTTTCACTTCTTCCTTTTGTATCTTTATTCCTTTTATTTCTTCCTCCTGTCTAATTGCTATGGCTAAAATTTCCAGAACTATATAGGACAGGAGTAGTGATAGTGAACATCCTTGTCTTTTTCCTGATGTTAGCATGGAAGTTTTCAGCTTTTCACAGCTTAAGACGATGCTGGCTACTGGGTTTTTTATAAATAGCTTCTATCAGTTTGAGATAATGAGCATCTGTTCCAATTTTCTGTAGGGTTTTAATTATGAATGGGAGTTGGATCATGTCAGATACTTTTTCTGCATTTATTGAGATGACCATATGGTTTTTGTCCTTGACTCGATTAATACAGTGTGTTATATTTATTGATTTACATATCTTGAAACATCCTTGCTTCCTTGGGATAATCCAACATGGTTGGAGTGAATGATCTTGATAATCGTCTGTATTTTGCCAGTGTCTTACTAAGGACTTTCTGTACCTATGTTCATTAGGGAGGCTGGCCTGTAGTTTTCTTTTTTGGTTCAATCTTTCTCTAATTTTGGAATCAAGGTAATGATTGGTTCTAGGAATTATTATGGAAGCACTGCCTACCTTGGATTTCATTAAACAGTTTGAGAATTAGTGGCCTTAGCCCTTCTTTAAAAGTTTTGTAGAGTTCAGCAGTAAAGCCATTAGGACCAGGGATTTTTGGGGGGTAGGCTTTAAATTACATTTTCAGTTTCACAGATTGATATTGGGGTGTTTAGAATTTTTATATCTTCTTTGTACAACTCTAGAAGTTCATATGTGTCTTGAAATCTATCCATTTCTTCTACATTTTCCATCTTAGTATGTACAACCATTTGTATGTCAAATTCTTTTCCTTTTTTCTTCAAGTTTTCTGCCATTACTTCTATGAGTAGTTTTTTAAAATGTCTTTTGTACTATCTCCTGTTTCTTCACCGACTCTAGTCAGTCTTTTAGTATTCTTTGCATTAGCTGGCAGATGCTACTTGATTTATCATGGTCCCTTGCTATTTTGAATAATTTTTTTCTCTCCTGGTTATTAACTGCAATCTTATTGCTATGTCTGATATTCTGTCTTCACATTCATTCATCCTGCTTCACAAATCTTCATTGGAGTTTTTAATCTGGAAATCTGTTTGAAGCATTTAACATGTTCCATTACTTTTGTAAACTGAGATTCCTTCATGTTCCTGATCTTTTGTTTAGTGTCATTAAACATATCTTTCATTATGGACACTATCTCTGTTGTTATCTGAAAAATTATTTCTGACTCCATTTTTAATACATACTCTTGCTACCAGCTCAAAGAGTCCTGGCGGTTGAGTTTCAGGTTGTTCTATTTCATTGTTCCCTAGATACCTCTTTGGTGATTATCTGAGTATCTGGGTTTTTAAATTTTTTCTCATTTTTTTTTTTTTAGTGTTGCTGATGTTTTTAATTTAATTCTTTGATTAATGTCTAGGAAGTGGTTATTGAAAGCATCTTTCTTCCTAATCTTTTGTACCTTGAGGAGATGGCTACTCCTTGGGTTCTCCTCCTTGAATCTGTAATGGCCCTTTAGCAATCTCAGTTCTAGTATACCATGAAAGGTTCTTAAACAGAACAATTACATCACCTGGGTCAAAATTATACAATAAGTATCATCAACAGTATCAAAAACAGTCCAGGAAATGATAAACTATGGAAATCACTAATCTGATAGCTTTGAGCTAGATCTGTGGCCACCTGATGAAATTTAGAACTAATCAGAAATATGTTTACAATATGCAAGCTGTTCAATATAGTGGTATCAACCTTTGGGAATACAGTTTTGAGAGATTACGAGGTAGAAAGATAGAAAGAGGGAGATTAGAAATAGGGTTAAAGGACATATAAAATCATACAAACTGGTAGAGGCTAGAGACAAAAGAGACATAAGGGACAAATACAAAAAATAATAGATTAACAGCAACAGGACAACTAGAAATTGGATTCACCCTTGTTTAATAGTACAGCAGGAAGAGAGAGTAGGTAGGACAAAGGCACACAAACTTCAGGGAACTGGTACTGACAGGAGGAAAAGAGAGGATGAAGGAACAGAAGAAGAAGAGGGGTACTCATCAAAGATAGGCAAACAGGAGACAATTTTCACTCTCCTGTAAAAATAAGAGCAGTTGAGAGAATTTTTTAAAAAGCCTGAAACTGAACAGACTCAAGAAGAAAATAGAGAAATCAAGAAAAAAAGAGGGCAGAAAACAGAAAAAACATATCAAAAGAACATCAAAAAGGCCCTTCAAGGCATCGACCTGGTGTTGCCTGTAGACATTATGGGAAGCAGCATACAGATCTGAGTTGACTACTCTCAGAGAGACAGCAATAGTGCACTGGGATTCAGTCTGGATTCTGGTTACAGTGCCTGAATTAAGATCCCTGAACTCCTGCAGGCTTGAACTCTGCAAGATTCTGCTCAGGTAGAAGTCACCCTTTTCCTGCAGCAAGACTTAGGGGGAATTGGTTCTACAAAGTCACCAATGGCTGTAGTCCACAGGTTTTCTTCTTTCTCCCAGTGGCTGCTTTTTCAATGTGTCTATCAAGAAGTAGAGTGTGATGTTGGAGAGGTTGGGACGCAGTGTTTTGACAGCTGGCTGTCTTGTCAGGAGAGACTATTCTAGCTCTTAAAAGTGGTTTTCATGCCCCTCTGCCTTTGCTATGTAGATCTTATCCTTTTTCAATGCATCCCCCTCCCCCTGTGGCTGGAAGAGATCTGTTTTCCCTTGGGATGGTAGGCAGAACTTCCTTACCGACTGGTGCTGATCATCCATCCTCTGTCTGGGGCCAATTTATAGGGCAGCTGCTGCAGTGTGTGCACTGTTGTGTTCCACTAGTGGCTTTCTCCATGGAGGCCTTTGGGTCAGGAGAAGTCCCCATTCATCTACAGGTTTGGCAGATGATCCTTTGTTGAGAGTCTGGGCTCTGGAAGAGGACATTGCTAGGTACCTCTGTCCTCTTCCTTTAAGTTTTTCTCTTCCTTCTCCCTGAAGACTTTAATTTTTCCCTCAGATCCTTTCTGGGTGCTGGGGACCCACTTCCCTTCTTTTTTTTTCTTCTTGGGCTGTTATACTACAGTGTGAAGACCCTAAATTTCAGAGAGGCTCTTTCTCTGCTGTTTACCACTCTGCCCTCTTCCTGGAAGTCTCTTCTGGTCTCATTTTATTTTAGTTTAAAATTTGGTGGTGTTGGTGGTAGTTATGATGATGAAAATTAATACTAATTATCTGAATAACCATTTAAAATCATTCCATCAACCCCAAGACTTCTCAGACACAATCTTAATGTGATATGTACATTCCTGTTATGGACTTGAATACTTAATTAATAATATATCTTAGTATTATAGATTAAGGAATTGCCCCATTCTTCATGGTAATTTTGTCAGAGATAATAAATATAATTAGCAGAATGAGAATAACAGTAACTTTACAAAAATTATGAACTTGAATATATTATTAAGGCCAGTAGTTTAATATCCAGTCATCTTTTTGCAACTGACCTAAATGTAAATGTGTATTACTATTGAGAATTGAGTTATGGGCTTGCTCAGTGAACTTTTTATTTATTGTAGTTGGAACTGATCTTTCAAAAAAGCTTAAGAATTGGAAATTTTCTCAGACACAATGAATTGGTGTGCTATTGGCTTTTTCTTTATGACCACATGTATATAAATGAAAACACTGCTTTCAAATTTTTAAAGGAAATTTTGTATGGGAAATATATTGTTGCAGTCCTACCATATGGAGGGAGAAAGATTTTGAATGTTTCTAGAAAATGACACAATAATATATTCCCTCCAACTCCTCCTATGAATCATCTATGTGTTTCTGCCATGTGTTTTTCTATCACACATTGAGCAGTCCAACATATCAACACTGGAGTAACTATCATGCAATATAGTTTTTATAATCCTCCTTTGAGTTGATGTACATTATAAACTACATATTATTTCTAATAATGTAAGAAAATAGAGCTTTCTATGAAACACCAGTAACACCTCCATCTCAAAATTAGTAGTATGTGTTGCTCGTTTGAATGAAAGCTTATTTCTAGGTCAAATGCTATCTACCAAATAATAATGATGAGAAAATCTGTCTACTGGCAATGCAAGTGAGAATAAACACATCTTGCAGTACCATTTTCCACATAGGGAGTAATGGAGATGTATTTTGGGTACCTTTTTCTTTTCTGACCTGCGTACAAATGGCAGTTATTGGTGTGGTCTGATAAGATGTTTGGGGCATACAGTAGAGACAAGCCAATTATCTTCTTGCTGACCTACTTTACAAAATACTGAAGATTCTTGCACTTCATGAGAGAGAGTTTTCCATGACAACAAAATTCTGATCAATAGAATTCGATCAACAGAGTTTTTTGTTAAGAAATCGTTAGTTCACAAAACCTCATGCTAAAGCTCAAATTGTTTGATACTAAACCTTTGAAAAAGATTTCTTAAAAATTATTATCATTTGCACTTTTCAAGCCTCAGTCAAAGAAAGGAGCAAAGTCAAGAATATTGCATCAGAAAAAAGTAGATCATATGGAGGTGACACTGCCTGTCTCTTCCCCAGGATAGGGAGTAAGTGTGGCATCCCCTCTTCCCAGCACTGTCACTGCTCACATGTCAGCCGCAGTGCTCAGGGGCCATAGTTAGACACCATTTTCTCTTTGCATTCAGCTTACATCCCCATTATATCTCTCTACTTATTTTTTGTTTTTGAAACAGGGTCTCGCTTGGTAGTTCAAGCTGGCCCTGAACTCAGCCTCAAACTCACATCACAGCAATCCTCCTGTCTCTGCCTCCTCAGTGCTGGGATTACAGGTGTGAGCCACCTCGCCCAGCACTGTGGTATGTGTTACTGGTTCCTGCTGGGCGTGAGTCTCCATGCCCAGTATTGTATGCTGGAGCCTCTCTCTACTTATTTAACTTGGTCTCACCACCTTCCTCTTCCTCTGCTGAAATTGGGGTTTTGAAAAAGGAAAGTTCTGAACTCAGTGAGACAAGGACGCAGACATCAGATCGGGTGTCAAATATTCATTGTTGCTAAAGCCAGACGGAGACTGGGGATTTGACCTAAAATTTAACAGTGCAAGCCTCTTCTCTCCTATCCCTTGGGATGCAGGATTTATGCTGGTGGAGAGTTTGCTTCTTGTAGGAAAGAAAAGCAGAGAAAGACTGTGGCTATTGTCCTCACAGTGGTTCTAAGAAAGCTAGCCAGGCAGAGTCTAAGACAAACCTGGATGATGATCCATTTCTAAGGGTACCAATTAAATATACACTTCTTATTTGGGGAAAGACAGAGTGAGAGGGTTGCTGTTTAATATTATTTAATGTTTTTTAGATTAAGGAAAAAAAATCTTCCCAGTATTTCCAAGAAGTATTTATTTTTTCCACTTAAACTAATGGGATAGCTGTCCATCTTATTGTCCATTAATATAACATCAGAATACATTCTGGATAGGTGTTTTATTTATTTTATTTTATGTTTTATTTATTTATTTTTTGAGACAGGGTCTCGCTTTGTAGTTCAGGCTGGCCCCAAGCTCAGCCTCAAACTCACATCACAGCAATCCTCCTGCCTCTGCCTCCCGAGTGCTGGGATTATAGGTGTGAGCCACCATGCCCAGCATTGTGGTATGTGGTACTGGTTGCTGCTGGGCGTGAGTCTCCACATCCAGTAGGGTATATGGTTACCCGGGATCGAATCCGGGCCCTTGTGCTTGCAAGACAGGCTCTGGAACCACTGAGCTACATCTCTGGCCCAGGTATTTTATTTCTAAAATGAGCAAGAAATGAAGTGAATGTTAAAATGTTTTAAAAGTATTACAAAGTATTGCACTGCTATTAGTGACCCACTAAATACTTTCCCTTCTTTGAACACACTTAACCCGTAACTCCTGATGTGTTCTGAAGCAATTCTTGGAGTTCTTTTGTTGTAGAATATCTTTAGTTGCAGTGTTATGCGTGCCTCTTCATCCTGAATGGATCCAAAATGTTTACCTTTCACCATCATCTTAATCTGGGGGAAGGTTCAGAAGTCATAGTATCAAATCCAGTGAAAAAAAGTAGACAAGAACAAAACTGTCATGTTTGTATTTCACAAAAATTTCAGTAAATATTTTGACTGGATCCAGAACATGGAAATAGCCACCAAAGATATCTATGAAAGTAGACTTTTAGAATTACTTCAGAAGGTAGAGAGAATGATCAGATAAGATTCTATTTAAGGGAAGGGGAAGTATTTTGAGGGAGAATAATGACAGTGTGTCTTTTACTACAAACATTTTGAATTTTTAAGTATTCTCCATATGTTTTGATCACACTTCATATATGAATTATAAGTATATAATCCTCATGGGCTCATGGGGCTTGTGGAAGGTGATTGGATTGTGAGACCACTACAGCCAGCTTGGTGTTAGAAGGTAGAGCCTGACTGGAAGAGAAGGGTCCCTGGTGGTGTGATTTGGAGCAGTGTGTCTTCTTTCCAGATTCCTCATTTCACTCTGGCCCCAGCCTCCAATAGGTGAGCAGCTCTCCTCTGCTCAAGCCCTTCCATCTGCCTTCCTACCTTGGAGCCAATCAGTGGTGGACTGAAAAACATGAACCCAAACTGACCTTTCCTACTTTAATTTGCTGATTAAGGTATTGGGTCCTAGTGACAAAAAAGTAAAGGAGAAAGGTGATGGCCACATGAGAATGTGTTTGATGATTTTCTTCCTTTTTTATTGGTTTGGCTTTTAGGCCTTGTGCACCAATCTTAACTGTTAATTGTGTAGACTTAGTACATTGCTCTTCTTTAAAATGATATCAAGTCTTCAGAATCTTCACTTAAATTACAGAAGCCCTGCTAGAATTTTCACTGAAGTGTATCAATGCTGAATTAATTTGAGAAGAAGTGACTTTTTTACAATAATCTAACATATCTATTATATCTTAATTTATATAAATAAAAATTGGTAGTTTTCTGGTATCTTGCATAACTTTCCTTAGATGTATTCTTAGATATTAAATGATTTTCATACTATTTTAGACAGGATTTTTTAAAAATAATATTTGTTTCTATAATTTTATTAGTTCATATTAATATTGCATGATGGGATTTATTTTAGAAAACTGGTACATGCACTTAATATATCTTAATAAATTTAGCTTTATTAACCCCCTTTCCCATTCCTCTTCCTCCTCCATCTCCAGAAGTCTGCTACTTCCTGATTTCTGATTTCTTGTCCTCTGTTCTTTAATTCTTTATTTGTTATCAATATATGTGTGTATATGTGTGTGTATATGTTTCTCATATAAAATAAATCATCTGATATTTATTTATTTATTTATTTTAATATTTATTTCTGAGAAAGTCTGGATAATTTTAGTTTACTAGATAGTTTCTAGCACCACACATTTTCCTACAGAGGACATTATTTTATTCCTTTTTATGGCTGAGTACTACTCTGTCATGTATATATGCCATGTTTCTTTTTTAAAGTTTCTAATTATTCCTAACACACAAAAATACAGATACTTTTCCAACTCATTTATGTAATAGTTAATATGTAGAATCATTTGAATTATACTCATGGTATTATTTTATTTATAAATAATAACATTTTATTTCAAACTATTATAACATTTGTTTCTATTTCTATGCTATTGCACTAATACAAACTGAATATAAGTAATCAAAAACGGACATCTTAAGGTCGAGAATTAAGCTCAGTGATGCCTTGCAAATGCAAGGTCCCTAGTTCTATTGCTGGTAACCACATATAACAATGCCAAGGGTGGTGACTCATACCTACCAGCAATCAGTACCACACACCACAGTACCGGGTGTGGTGGCTCACATCTGTAATCCCAGTACTTGTGAGGCAGAGGCAGGAGGATTGCTGTGAATTCAAGGCTCACCTGAACTACATAGTGAGCTGGGGACCAGCCTGAACATAAAGCGAGACCCTGTCTCAAAAAGACAAAAAAAAAAAAAAAAAGGATTTTTTTCTTTTGGCTCCAGAATAGAAAGTCTTCATTTTTAGGCGTGGTGTTTATTAGAAGTTCAAAAGTTCTCTGTGTATGTTTTTAATAGATATCCTTTATCAGATTAAGAGATTTGTTTTATTCCTAGCCTTTAGACAGTTTTATTATGAACAGATGTTAAATATTGCCAAACATTTTTTCTTTTTTATAATTTATTTTCCCCCTTTAATAAGCTTATTTATACATTTTAGGTATACATTATGGTCACCTTCATCACTGAGAATTTGTACCTGAACTTGGTGGATCTTGAACCAAGTAATTTTTCTATCTGAATTGAGCTGGTCATACCTTTCATCTCCTTTATTCATTTAGTTTGGAGAATCATAGTAATTGATTTTTAAAATACTAAACAAGTATTATTCTTGGAATAAACTCAAGATACATTGTCTTATTTATAGGTGATCATGATAGGTTATTATTTTAATATATTGCTATATTTAATGTGCCAAGACTTTATTTAAAGTTTTTGAATCCACATTCATTAGAGGATTGATCTAATTATCTTGTTTTATAAAACATCTTTGTCCTGTACTGATACCAAGGTTGTTATGGCTTTGTAAAATGAATTGGAAAGTATCGCCTTTTTCCCTATTCTCTGGAAAAATTTGTCTTGTTTCTTCTTTGATGTTTAGAATAATTCAGTGATGATACTCTCTCAGTTTAGAAATTTTTCATGTGGCAATGTTCTAATTATGTATCCCAAATTTATTAAAAAGATGTAGAGAATATTTCCAGTTTATGAGCTATGAAGATTTAGAAAAACTAACATCCTCTATAATGAATGTGATGTTATAGACAACAAAAACATACCAATAAAATTAATTTTGATTTTTTTATGAAGAAAATGAAAGTACAGACTATAGAAGTTTGTAAACTTTTGCATAAATTCAGAAGGAATTTAGCCAAAGCAGTAGAGAATAATTTTTAGTATGTTTATATTAGAAAAGTAGAAGATTCTCTAGTCACTAATGTAAGTTTCCATCTTAAGTAATTAGGAAAAAACAAACCTAAAGCAAACAGAAGGAAAGAATTAATAATTAAAAGAACCAAATTGATAAAAGTAAAAATAGAGTAACAACAAGGAAATTTATGAAATAAAAAGGTAGTTTTTGAAAAAAGAAAACAATAATGAAATTCATACACTAGCCAAGTTGGGAGGTAGAGAAAGCAAAGATTACAAATTACAGTCTAAATTTTGTGTACGTCTAAAATTCTATTGAATAAAAGATTGAAAAAAAGATATAGGCTCTTCTCTCCCTGTGCTATTTACTCAGGACATATTTGCTGAATTGTGTTGGACTGGATTCCCAAGTAGTATGCAGCAGAGATGGGGATAGGAAACAGTCTATTAGTTATCAACTTTATTGTCTAAGTAAGTTGAATCATTATTTGAGAAAATGTTTTTAATTGATTCATGACACTGAGGCAGCTATGACAATGCAGCTAGACACTTACATTTAATAAAAATATTACAGAAGTGTGATTCTTACCTTTTTACCTGAAACAATAACTTCTTTGAATCTAAAATAAGGCCTCTAAGTTGAGGTTCCACTTTAAGAATTCCACTTTAAGAGGTTTCCACTTTTAGAATGTATTTTGCAGCTTGTTGAAGTTAGCTATTTTTGCCAAAATATGATTTGACCTGAGTTAGATGATGTCTATCCTGGGTGAATGTATAGTTCTATTACCTGGAATTTATGTGGCTATGTATCTAGTACTATCTTTTTGTAACATTTTATATATTACAATTGCATATATAATTGTCATAGGCTCTTAGATACAAATGATATCTATTATAGTTATCATTAATTTACCAACCAAGTAAAAGTATTGGTTGTGACGAAATAAAATCCGCGTCAACTAGGGCTGTCTGCACAGAACAGGTGTGTGTGTGTGTGAGTCCTGCTCGGGGTGGTTTTTGTGTTTTGCATTTTGCTGAGAGAAGCATGTGTTATTTTAACCTTTTCCTACTGTGCCCAGCCATGAAGAACTCTTTGAGGCTGGTCTGAACATGTTTTGTTCTTCCCCTGTGGGGTCCTTTTCTCCCACAATTTCTATTCTGTTCCTTTGGGAGTTGCTCGATGTGTGCTTTTTGCTTTTTTCTATTCATTCACTCTCCAGCTTTATCATTTTACTTTTGACTTTGGCTTTGTTCCTTCAAACTTCTTACTTCCATTTGACAAGCCCTGTGGGGGAAGGAGCAGGAAGAGTCAGGAAACACTGACTGAATAAAGATGTGAAAGTCCCAGCAGAGCTCTGCTAGATTAATTAGTGTTAACATTTTTGGTAAAGAACAAAAGACTGATACGTTGAAAAGAAATCACCCAAACTGTATATAATACAGTTTTGCTTTCAAAACATTTGTTTCTATAATCATAAGTGGAATTTTCCATGCAGAGCTTTTGCTTCTCCACTGGCAGTCAATGAATTAGCTTCCCTTGTCTTTTTTTTTTTTTTTTTTTTTAGGTTTTTTGAGACAGGGTCTCGCTTTATGGTTCAGGCTGGCCCTCAGCTCAGCCTCAAACTCACATCACAATCCTCCTGCCTCTGCCTCCCGTGTGCTGGGATTACAGGCGTGAGCCACCACGCCCGGCACTGTGGTATGTGGTACTGGTTGCTGCTGGGTGTGGGTCTCCACACCCAGTATTGTTATGTGGTTACTGGGGAATCGAACCCGGGTCCTTGCACTTGCGAGACAGGCGCCGGAACCACTGAGCTAACTCCCCGGCCCAGCTTCCCTTGTCTTTAATTGGCTTTAATACATTCTTTGGCTAGACAAATAAAAGGTCATTTAAGAAAGACACAGGATTCAATTGATGGAGATTTAAAGCCTCATGTAAATTTAGCCTTAATATATTTTGCTGTTATTGGGACTAAACCAAGCTTTAAGGGGAGAGTATGGAGTGCTAAGGGAACAGAAATGAGGGAAAGGAGGTGATTGGAAGATGAGAGAGATGGTAAAACAAAGCCATTTGGATACTTTCTAGGATTCTTGATATTACCTGAGAATCTTTAAGTGAATATTTTCAATGTTTTATATCACATATATATTTTCAGTATAATCTACAATGCTTTTAAGAATCACAACCCACACTTGGACCCACAGAGACAAATGTAAGCACACATCTTTATAGGCTTATATCTGAAACACAGTTTCATAAATCTCTTTCCATATGTCTGACAAATGCTGATGTTTTCAATCTTGTCTTATTATATTTGTTGAACACAATGAACAGCATTGATTCCATGACTTGGTCTAGAGATTGGAACTACTTATATCTGGTGATAAATTGTGGCTCTTTTATACCCTGCCTCCCTCCTTCCTCCCTCCCCCCTCCCCTCTCCTTCCTTCCTTCCTTTCATCCCTCCTTCCTTCTTTCTGTCCTTCCTTCCTTTCCTTCTCCTTTCCCTCCATTCCTCCCTTTCTTCCTTTCCTCACTGTTCCTCCTTTTTCTCCTTCTCTCTTTCTGTTACTGTGATGGAGATCAAACTCATGGCCTTGCACATGTTAGGCATGTACTCTAGCACAGACTTACACCCCTAGATCACATTTTCTTATTATTTAGTAAACCTTTTCATTGTCTTCATTTTCTCCTCTTAAGCAGTAGCCAGTAATGATTGCTAAGAGAATCATAACTTCCTATGATTCAGTGAAGATATGGAGATGTAAATGAAGAGGAAACTGAAATTCCAAGGACTCGGAGTTTAAATTTCAGAAAAATAAACTCACAAACCAGGGAATTCACTCTCCAGCTGGATAATTATGTCACACAGGAAGGAATAAAAAAAGCTGTTAATCATAGTCAGAATCAGAAGCTTTATACAAATAAAAACTACATTCTATTCAGTAAGGTACATGAATTTACAAAATACACATTTAGATTTCATCTAATATAGATACACTATATTGCAGGAGATGCTGGTAATGCTTCCCTCACAGGGAGAATAATATGCTCTAAGAGTATGACTGAATCTATCCACTGGACAACAGGGACATATGCCATTAAAAGATCCTGTCACCTGCACCAATCAAAACCACAGCTTTTCTATTTCCTACAATCCACAGACTACTGGTTCTTTCAAGGAGACTCTGTACATTCCCTTCCAAAGGAAGAACTTCCTGTGAATTTTGGAAAAGATACCTATAGTCACAGTGAGCTGTGCTGAGACTCATAGGTGACCTTTTAAAATTATTGCTTCAGATGAACCAGTGAGATGAGTACACCTTAAAGGAAACAATGCACTTGCAGTAGACTGGGGCAAACAAGCACCATAAAGGAAATGTGAGCTGCAAACCAACAACTGACCATCGGTCTAGGCTCTCTTTTTCATTCCACTTGTACCCTAGCTGTTCTGAGAAACCAGAGAGGCTGAGATGTCAGCACTCTACAGATGAAGCCCCAGAAAGGCCACCCTCTAGCTGCTGAAAGTGTGCTCCTCTCACCAGCAGCAGCAGCTTCCTCTCAGAGCTCCACATGGATCTGAGGTGGAGTGAAGGGTAACAGCCTTTCATGCTGCTAAGAGAAGAATGGAAGAGCTACATTTCAGAATAGAGAAAGAGAAAGGCCAAGACAAGAAGGTGCCCTTACTTTGACTAAGTAGATGGACATCCCACATTTGGTTTTCTCAAATAAATCCCACTTATACAAACATCTGATAACAAAACTTCTGGCTCACACTAGAGAACAAATTAGTTATTAACTTCCTGTAACAGTGTAAGAGCAGCGAATGTTGTGTATCTTTTACCTGATTCCTCTCCTCCTCTCTAATACAGACAAAAGCTATCATACGTGCACATATGCAAACTTCATGTGTCTGACTGAATATGATAGATTATGATGTTAGAACAAAGAATTCCAAAGTTTTCCTATTGACTGCAAGTTCAGTGTGGTTCATCAAAGGAATTCTGCTTATGGCTAATGGTTCCACTTCAGCAGGTGCTTCTGAGACACAGCGACGGGGTAAATCAACTTTTAAAGGTTTCCAGGCAGAATGACATTCCATTTTCACACATATTTCTCAGGTTGAGTCATCACATGGTCATGTCATTCTTTGGAGTAGGCAGGGCAATGAAATTGTAGCACGCATCCAGAGGGGATAGAAGGAAAAATATTTGGTGAACCATATCATTGATTACCACTATTAAATAGAACTTATCAATTGAATTCAGAAGAAACACAAATAGTGTTTATAGATGAGAGAATAATTTTATTTGTTATGGTAGGAAATATCTTTCAAAATACTTCCATATGTGGGCTTCAAAAAATTTGGTATAAATTTTTACATTGATTCATGTATTAATTATATATTGCAAGAAAATACTCCCTGTTTCAGACATAGTTTGTTTGTTTCAATGTTCTTGTTTTCATTTTATATCTTCTTCCCCAGAATGACATTCTTTAGTCATTAGGTGTTTGGTAAATTCTTATGATACTTTGGAAATGTAACCTGGATCTTACAATGTTATGTAGATTCATAGCTGATTAAAAATTTGAGGTTGGTTTGGATAAAGATCTCTAGTACTATGCCAAAATTTTCTTTCTCATTTGACAATTTTTATCATGGACCTAGATGAAGATACAGAAAGCATATGTAACATATTTTTAAGATGACATGAAGTTGGGAGGGCTAAGTCATGTGTTGACTAGAAACAAACAACACAGAATTCAAACCACAGGATGAACTTGATGAAAACAACTGAAATCCATACCTTCAGGTTAAAAACAAAAGGAGAACAACAGGAATATTATATGCATCACTGAGTTCCAATACTGATGTATGGTAACCTCTGAAGATTTATGAAATACAGGAAAAGGGCTTAACAGTAGCAGAAATAAAGACAAAAACTGCAGCAAAGAAAGAGTCAAGTAAGAAGTTAAAGATTGCTGTCACGATGATGGCTGTGGGTGAAGCAACCTAAAATGGCTCATGATGGCTTTGGGACAGAATGGCCAGAAGAGCTTAGCTTTCATTTCCATTCTGGCAGGTTGTTAAGTACTAGACACTTGGAAGAATGTCAGAGGGCCTGCTGAGACCCAACTGAGTAGGAACTGATTAGGTCATGTAATGATGGGAGATAGAAGAAGGTAACATTTATTCTGGGAATTTGCCACTCCTAGGCCTCACATATTTAATTGATGGTAGAAAATGTGCATAATCAGAGAAACAATTGTCAAAGGATAATAATCAGTAGTGAGAAATTTGGTGGCATTTAGTGAAGGAACAATGGTGCTGATGGCTTATGCAACACCCAGTGATTCTCAGTAAGAGTGTGGAACCTGCTCACAGTCCTCTGCTACAGGGCTTGCAGATCCTCTTTTGTATGTAGTGAGAGCTTAGTGGGTGCTAGAGCAGATCTGAACAGTTCAGCTTGAGAAAAGGAGATCCTGATATGTGAATCTTTCCCTTTGGAATCACCAGCCCTGCCATATTCCATATCTGGATCATGGCACCTTCTACTCCCATTCTCCCTCTTGGTATCCCTGGTTCCTTCTTAGCTCTATGACAGATACTTCTCACATTAGAGTGAAGAATGGTCACTTCCAAAACTGGGCAGAACACAACCATCCCTACTCAATTGTGTTCACAGCTGTCATTTCCTGGGAATGAAAAGAGGGAGAAATTTCTAGTAAATGAGCTCTGAGCTTAATGTAACCAAGTGTAGGCATGTTATCCCCTTTCCCAAGTGTAAGCCTTGAGGAGAGATTTACATGGACGCTACATTATGGGATGAACATATACCAATTTGTGGCATAAGATGTCACTAAATCCTAGTGTTATAAAATAATGAGCATTTATTATTTCTCATGATTCTGTGGGTTGGTGGCCATTTCTCAAGTGTTTGACGGCTTAGCTAAACTACGCAGTTAACTAGCACCTTGGCTGTAGCTAAGAAGTTTGGAAAGAATCTCTTGCATGTCTGGTTCTTGACTTGAGTTCATTTGGTTAAGAATTGTCTATACAGATTCCCCAAGGGTAGCTAGAGAACAGTCTCAAGAAACAGCACTTTTCAAGTGTCTGCTTATATAAAATTTGCTCTTATTGCATTGGCAGAAGCAAGTCATCATGGCTGAGTCCAAATGAAAGGCGTCAGGACAGACAACTCCACTACTTGATTCGAGGAGTGAAGAGGTTGACTCCATCATTCAACCTTGGGAGTTACTCATATTACAGAGGTCTGTATACAGGAATAAGAGAATTTGACTCACTCTCTTGTAACTGGGATATGATACTTTTCACTTACAACTCTTAAAGGAGGAGAGCCTTATTTTGGCCCATGGATTTTAGATAATTCATTCCATAGTTGACTAGCTTCAAAACAGGAAGGGTGTGATGAAAGAATCTGATAGGAGAAGTGCTCATGTCATGATGGCCAGCAAGCAGAGAGAGAGAGAGAGAGAGAGAGAGAGAGAGAGGGGAGGGAGACAAAGAGAGAGAGAGAGAGAGAGAGAGAAAGGGAGAGATGAAGAGAGGGAGGGAGGAAGAGTCACTCTAATGTGAGACGTATCTGTCTTAGCACCAAGAAGGAACCACGGGTACCATGACGGAGAATCGAAGTAGAAGGTGCCATGATTCCAGATCATGTGACCAGGCAGGCCCAACTTCTTAACAAAAGTGAGCTATTGTGCCATTATAACCCATGTATGTCTGAATAAATGAGGCGCTGGGGGACATTCCAGATCTAGACCATATAGAGAGGCACTGTGGCTAATTTTGCAAACTACCATGGAAGGGATGCATAACTTACTCATGCTAAGCAGCCAAATCTCTTTTTTCCAGACTGTCCTCCCATCTCTGTTTTATAATTGAAACTGGAATAATAACAATTTCTCATTGAAATGTACTCAAGGATGTCCAAGGCCATTAGGAAAGGTTTGTTCCTGAAAAGTGAACCAGCACTATTGTGCTACTGGAAATTTAGTTATCCAGCTTACCGAAGATCTTTATGAAAACTACACACTTGTAATTTAGGACCTGCATATCCTGTTGGGTGAAATGAAGTTGAGAAGATGGGTTAGTATTTTTTATCATTGTAATTCATTCTGTACTCTGACAGTAAGAATTCTTTTCTGAGGTTGGATACAGACGATAACCTCCTAATTGGAGTTTTTGAAGTTTGCACTATTTTATTTTTGGCTAGTTATAGACAGAACTGCTATTTTTATTGTAAAGCTAAATGATTATTTATACTTCTCTTGGGCCATTCTTTATATACCATTACCAATGACATGGAAATCAGAAGGGACTGAATATTTACATTCAAAATTCTGAAGTGAATATTCTCGTTTGCCAGATACAATTGCTCAGAGGAGTGAGGCCAGCTAGGAAAGAAGCACAAGTTGCTGCTGGATTGTGCATTGATGCAGAACTGGCTTCAAGTCACTGAAGCTCTGAATCTCCTTGCTTTTCAGACTGCATCAAAGTGTGGCTAAGCATTATCTGGGTGTTCCCTGTTAAAGAAACTTGAAAGACAGTGAAAAAATGCTCATTGGCTTTTTCCCCCTAATAACTATCTTCCTAGAGATGATACATATAAATCAAGAATTATTGTAACTTATAACATGGCAGGATTCAGGGTTTGATACAAAAACATTTACTATCATCTAGGGATATTCTGGGCTTCTTGTCGCCCTGATGATCCTTGGAGCCAGTGACATGTTTCTTAGACCTCAATCAGCTTGTACATGAAGCAGAGTGTAAAAGAGGAGCAGAAATAATCCTAATGGAAGAGAGTGCTATATTCTGAGTGCTATAACAGTGCAAAGAAATGTACATGGACTTCAGGGGAAGGCAGGAGTGATGTTATTCATACTATACTCATAGAACACCACATGGCTCTTGATCATTGATCTTTTTTTTCTTCTTGAAAGCAGGCACTAAGGATGTCAGGTTGCACTAAGGTGCCTGTCAGAGTGCCGTCAAGTAGAACTGATTGTGATGAACGTTTGCACAGTTAATAGAGGGGTGGCTACACTGATTGGCTTAGCAGAAGAGGAAAAGCTCTGATTGTAGTGCAGTTTGAAAGGCTTCAAGAAAAACTGGCAGACACCAGGGAATTTGGGAGAGAACATATTTGCAGTGGAAGGCACAGAGTGATCAGGGCCATGGAACTGGGAAATACCAAAGAGTTAAGACAAAAACACGTCCAGTTTGGCTGGAGTCTGGTCCACGTGCAGATCCCTAGAGTTTCCAGGTGGGGCTTAAGTGTGCATCAAGCACTGGGAGTCTCCACCCTCCTCTCCTTATGGATTCAGGCTCCCTCAGGTAGCTCAGAATTTTACTTTATCCCAAAAGTTTTCTTACACTTGCTTCTTTACCATATGTATAGAAAGTGAAATTCTTGGTTTTATCTGATGAAACTTGTAATTCTCTGTGCTGTATTACCCAGTGAGACTTGTAAGCATGTAACCAATAGAACTTCTTGGCCTTCAACTCATCTCATTCCAGCCATATTTAGTGAGAGTAGGAGAAAGAGTACTAGGAGGAACCAGCAGTGAAAACAGAAGTGCCTGAGCCCACACATGGGGGCCGCTGCCATTTTAATAATGATAATAATGTCTCCAGACTGAGTGAGCTCATAATAGGTGTCAGTCACTGGGCTGAGTACTTAGTACGGTCAGCTCACTTCTTCCTTCCAGCAGCATTGTTTCTTGCATTGCCAAAGGCAACATATGCTGTGTGGAAACACTCGGATGCACGCACACACACACACACACACACACACATACCACTATACATAGATATTATTTTAGTATCATCATTTCATAGTCTCAAAGAATTTTTTCTTATCAAATAAATGCATACTCATAGAACATATTGACAGTACTTTTTTTAGAAGAAGAGAGGAAGTTCAGCATAGTGTTTAAGAAATACAGGCTGGTGGCCAGACTCCACAGAATAAAATTCTGGCTTTGTCAGTGGCTATGATGGTGGACAAGGAATTTATCCCTTTTGTGCTTCAGTTTCCAAGTCTGTAAAGGAGAAAGCCTACTTCCCCATACTGTTTTCTGGAAAGAGTTAAGCACTAGTCCATAATTTGAGGGTATTGTTGCTGATATAGTTTCCACTTTAGGGATGGGTAAAATAAGGCACAGGAAGACTGAGAAACCCAGCCAACTTCCTAGTGGGCCCAGGACCTTGATGTCAGGCTGCCCACTCGATCCTACAAGTGAGTTGATTTTTTCATGTGCTTTGATGGTCCAACATCATCATATCTTTCATAGTTGCAACCTTTGTGTAGTCTAGTCAGAGGCTCAGCCAAGCAAATCATTGTAAAGGAATTTTTTGATGTCATTGCAATAATTTCTAAACTGACTGCTTATTCCAGAAAGGGCGCCAGTCCACTGGTCAGTGACACACTGCTGACCACCTTCTCTGTGTAAGCAGTTCAGAGGTGGATGGTGAATGGCCATATGCTTCAGAGAGCTTGAACCAATTATAAATGGATAGATAAAAAAATTCAGAAGAAAACAAACAAAAAAAAAATTAAAAAAAAAAATTCAGAAGAAAACGTGCCAAAGGTACATTCGCTACCAATTGTCATTCACTACAGATAAAAAGAAGCGATGCCTCATTCACTATGCGCTGGAGTGGTCAGAATTAGAAGTTCACCTCAAGCTTTGGAAGATTCATCCGAGAAGAAAGAATTAAACCACATCCTTGGAGCAGAGGTAAGTGTGAAAAGGAAGGTGGTGGTGAGTGTGTGTGTGTGTGTGTGTGCGTGTGCATGTGTGCCACTTTAATAATAAAAGTTATTATTTAATAAAAGTTAATAGTATATTTAGAATATACCTGAAATCTTAAGGCAAGAAAACCAGGAAGTGTACATATTCAGTTATTGTGTGGCTGGAAATTGTATGACATCATCTGAAATTTCTGAGCACAGTCCGTTAGTATTTCCTACTTGGATATGATTTTACTTTTTTTCTAAATGAGTATAATTTTTATACTGATCCATGGAACCGAAATTCTATATTTGGAACAAAAATCTTTTTCATCTTGTTTTTGTTATTTTCTAAAGTAGCTTATCAATATAAAATTAAAAATAAACTTGTAGATGTGCATTGGGTTTGTGTTATTTTACTGGCAGAGAAGAAAGGGCCAACCTAGAACGTGATCTAGTTACTACCTCATTAGTGTGTTTTTCTCTAGACTTTGAACTACGTGGCTTCCCTTTTGGTTACTGATTGATTTCCTCCTTAGAGGTTTGGAGGTTTTTATCCCCATCATCATTTTACATGCACCTTGCTAGATAACTATACTCACCTGCTATTATGTAACTTTGTTTTATTTATTTACATATATATATATATATATGTATATATATATATATGAGAGAGTAATTATAAAGTTATATAATATATTATTTTACTTTGTTCAAATTAGTTTTGAGTTAAAAAATAACTAATAAATGATTTCATTGTTTTCTCTCTAGACTTATTTGCTGGCTCTGAAGTGGCTTTTTCCCAAATTTATCATAGTTGTCACATTCAAAAATTAGCTCTAGTTTTAGTGGGAATGTGTTTTCATGGTTTTTTTTAAATAAAAGAAGACAATTTATTTGAAGATGGAGAAGGAGGAAGAAAGATGGCAGACAGCTGCCCTGGACAGATCAGGGGAATTAGAAAGTGAACTGCTCTTGCATTTTACATTTCTTCCTCTCATCCTCTCTTTCTCCATGAAGTATCCTGATCTATTTTTTCTGAGTAGGTTTGCTATAATTTCGTAAGAAGGGACTAAAGTAGAATGGAGGGAAGGCATTGAAAAGTGGATAACAGAGAGAATAAGAAAAATACCCATTACATGTGGTGACTTTGAAAGATTAACTTCTAAAAAAGCAACCATACATATAAAAGCATTATTGTTTTTGCTGTTCTTAAAGACCAGAAGATTTGTTTTTGAAATGGTTATTGAACCTATTAGTTATATGCACTGTTATCATTATGTCAGCTTGAAAGTTTAGCACACTGAGTATGTCTGGTGAGCAAATAAGTTGGTAAATGAATATGTCTTTGGTTTCTTTCAGGTACAACTAGAATCCATCCACGTCCTGTTCAGAAGCTCATCGGGACAGCTAAGTGAAGTTATTTACCACTATAAAGACTTTTCTTAGTAATTGTTTGTGTTTGTGTGGCTAATGAAAAAGTCTCTTTTTTTGGTACTAGGAATTGAACTCAGGCCTTGTAATTACCAGGCAGGTGCTGCACCACTCAGCTGCATCCCTGGCCTGACAATGTCAAAGGAACCTGGATGTATAGTTAGGGCTCAAGTGCAGAGTTTGTGAGAAGAGGTCATGGGTGAGAATGACCCATTCGTCATCCTGTTGGTGGCTTTCATCCAGGGATGATGATGGGGGCAAGGAGGAATTCACATGGATTTTGAAGGATATGAAGAAGCAAGGCATTTCCTGTTATCCCCATCAAAGCCATATCATTATCTTCCCTTTGGTTTGTAGATTCTGAGGCTTAGAGAGGTTAAGTAACTGGCCCAGAGTCACACAGCTAGTAAACAGCCGAGGAGAGGCTGACTGCAGCTGTGTCTAACTATGGAAACTGCCATCTAGCATTTCCCACTGTAAACTAGCCCCTCAGCCTGAATGGAGACCGGAAGGGGTCTCTTTCTTTTGTTTTTTGTAAGAGGAAAATATACATAAGAAGTTATAGTCCACCTAAAGTCATCAGCCTACGAATGGGCCTTGAAACCAGTGCAGAATCTTTCACTTTTCCTCTTGGCCTGCATGGGTTCAGCTAAGCCACCCGTCTCTTTCTCCCATACCTTAGTTTCTGGGGAGATCTACCTCGTCTGGGAAAGTAAAGAGAAATTCTGTGTTCAGGAAACATGCATGAAAACAGCTCTTTTAAGATGATAATTACAAGTTTGTTTTTGAAGATATTCAGGGCAGACAAAATACAAATCAGTTTGTCAAACATGCTACAGCAGAACATCTTGAACTAAGAAAAAACCCCAAACAGTCATAAAACAAACAAAAACCTTGAAAATCACTCCTTAGAACCAGCATCTGTAAAGACCAGTGTAGTGGGGAGGAGAAATACCTGTGATGGTTGGTGAAATTAGTAGAAATGCAGGCAGGCCTTCAAGGAAGTCAGATGGAGCTGAGCCTCTATTCAATTGCTTTACTTCCAAATCCCAGGTCAGCATGTTACCATGAGTATCAGGACAGGCATCAGATGGAGTTAGATGGCCTGGAAATGAATTACAGCTTTGCCATCATGTAGCAATAAGTCAAGATAAAGGACTGCTCCTTAATCTTTCCATCTGTCTAATGGGTCATTAAGGTACAAAGAGCAGTTCTGGCTCAGGCTCTTGGAACTACGTTTTCAACTAGCCAGCAAAGATTCCTTGGAGGATATAATATCTCCTTAGGCCTTTGGAAAAAGCACTTACCAAAAATGCATTTTAAAATGCCATGATAATGATTTTGTTTATCATTGAATTCTTCAATGCTCAACATCAAATATGGAAATATGTATTTTGGAAATATGTATTTTTTAGTACCTAACATATATAGTGAATTTTCTGTAGTTTTCTAAAATATGTTGTTCAGTTGTGATTTACCTACCCCTAGTCTTCTGGCAGCTCTTTAAATATTGGTTCTTTAAAGTACAATTACTGAATACAAACACAATTCACAGTTTCTCTGTCTCTCTCTCTCTCTCTCTCTCTGTCTCTCTCTCTCTCCCTCTCTCCTATGTCTCTCTCTCTCTCTTTCTCTCTGTCCAGCTCATTGATTTCACTAAAAGGTTGTCTCATCCACCTCTGAATATGGAGTCTAGTTTCTGAATGGCCGTGAAGATTTATTTCCCTTGTGTGTGCAACTAATATATTTTACCAAGCCAAATCACCATGGAACAAAAAAGGAAATTCACTATTTGCATAAAGTAAGTGAGCCCCATCGATAAACCTCATTTATGCCGTGATCTTGGAGAACTAGTCACGTGCTCAGGAGCTGAGCTCTTGCCTAGCATGTTCGAGGCCGTCAGTTCAGTCCTTAGCTTAGAGGGGAAAAAAAGCAATCCAAGTACAATCGGAAGTACTGGTAAGATGTGTTGCTCCTTCCCTCTCACGTGTCCTTTCCTTCTTCCCTCCTTTCTATTCCTCATGTGATCTTCAGTTTCCCTAGGGCTGCTGGTGTGATTGTGTGTGATGATTGTCACTTTCTAGACTTGGAATATGATTCTTTAGCTTTGGAAAGCTGAGCATGAATTCAAGATTTTCCCATCTGCCTCTTCCTAGCCAGGAAAGCCTACCTAATAGAGATAGCCTAATTCCTTAGGTCTCATCTTTCTCCAAAACTTAGTGGTTTATTTACCTTATCCTTGAAGTTGCTATTCTCATTTCTTAGGCAAAACTACCACCATGAAGATAATTTAGGTCTATACAGTTCATAGCCAATAAATGCTTGTCACATTGGATCTGTGACAACCAAGCTCTAGGACCACATGCAGATTCTGGGTACTAGGTGTTTTCCAAATCATGCAATCAGTTTACCAAGGAGCCTGGCTTTCAGAAAGAGAGTGAAGTAGGGGAATAAGAAAATGGACTCTGAGATCATAATGCTTATTTTCTATTTTTCTAACAGACCTGATAAATTATCTAAGCTCAAGTTTTTGTAAATGAATGATGCAAGGTATTTTAGAGTGAGTTACAAATGGCCACCCCACACATTTAGCAGTCTGTCATGTGTTAAGATGGCCAAACACTGGCCATTAGTTTAATGATCCGAAAACTACTTTTGTGGAATAAATTCTGTCCTCCCCCTTGCATTCATGTCCATACCCTAACCTCAGTACTATAGTATGTAACTGTACCTTTAATGAGGTGATGAGGTCATGGGGCTGGGGCTTTGTCTGGGATACCTAGTTTCCTTCTCAGAAGAGATTTGGGTAGATGAATGGAGGGAAGACCATGTGAAGACATGGAGAACAGATGGCATCTACAAGCCAAGGGGAGAGGTCTTACAAGAAACCAGCCCTGCTGACACCCTGCTTTTGGATTTCTTGTCTCCAGAATTGTGAGAAAATAAATTTCTGTTATGTAAGTTCTGCTAGTCCATGGCAATTTGTCATGGAAGTCTTATCAGACTAATACCTTCACCCATGGAAAGATTATTTTGGACTCAGCCCTGTGATGCTGAGAAGGGATGGCATTCTGTATGGGCACCATCAATGATATCTAATGCAATTTAAAAAACTGAATATTCTGTTTTGCCCAACTCCACTTTCTTTTACATTTTAGTAAACAACACTTCAGAGTCATTGTCCAGCAGGCCATGGTTCAGACAAGGTTCTTACTTCAGCTGATGGAAACTCCTTTTTGGCATCTCTTAAATGACAGAATCTCCATGCACTCTCTACAGGCCTTGATTTCTTCTTTCTTTCCTAGAGAATCTAAAGATCTGGGCCCTGGACTGAGTTTTCAGTGGTTTGGCCCTCTGTTCTGTGAGAGTCTTCTGAGCTACCAGAATTAGATTTTACTATTCCATCTGTCTTCTCGGATGCTGACCTCCCATTTGACTGACTTGAGTTTGTTACACAGGCACCCTATGCTCTCTGGGCTTCTGCAGCTAACAGTGTGGTAAGTGTGCATTCTCTAGTGTTAATGCTGTGCTATGTCTGTAGTCAATATAGCAGTGTCTGTGCTACTCACTAGGAAGTTCAGGCCTACTTAGGGTCAGTATTTGAAAAGTCGTGAGTTGGGCATTTGGCCCGTTTTGCTCCAGCATTGAGAATCTCACACTCATAAACAGTCCCTTTTCTTTGCTTCCTAGCTCTGATTCTTACCTCTTCTATGACTTCTGGAACTCACAGAAGGGATTCAATTCATTCCTAGAACATGGCTTCTTCTTGTGTCTAAGATCCACCAAACATTCCTGTGGAGTCTTATATGGGTCAGTTATAACCCCATGATTCTCTGACCTAGTGTCATTTATAACTCAGGAAGGGGCAGCCCAAGGCGACAAACTCCAGCAGAGATTTAAAGCAGGACCATTTTGCTACTTCTTGGATACTATAAGCTGCTCAAACTTCCCTCTACTGTGAGGTAAGATCATCAGGATTCCACACAAAGCATAGTGGTGGCCAAGAGGAATTTATCCATCATTGTCCTTGTTCAGTGAGGGCTAAGCCATGAGTCATATGTAACATTTGATTCCTTTTGTGGAAGCATGCTCAATGTGGAGCATCAAAGTGGCACTGAAAGGTAAGACTAAGAACTAAGACTTGGGCACATGAAATACACCTGGAAGTATAAAAGCATACTAGAGCCAGGAGCTAGGAGTCAGTGAGCAGGTAAGAATGGGGAGTCAGCTAGCAGCCAAAATTAGTAATATGTGTAGCAAAAAAGAAGTGTATGATCTAGTCTTGTTTTTTTTTTTGTTTGTTTGTTTGTTTTTTAATTTCTGGGAAATCATTAATCATTTCTTACCTTAGTTATCCTTTCAAAAAATAATAATAGTTTGAGTTAGCCCATTTAAAAATTTATTTATTTCTAGATTGCTAATCTATTTTACTTGCTAAGTACTGTCTGCGAATGTTATCAGTCCAGGTATCAGGTACAAATGCAGTGACATGAGGTACATGACATCTGAGACCAGTTTCTCCTGCCTGAGGAAAAAAGGCACTTCTTTGATATGCTTTCTATTAAGGTTAGAGCAGGGAAAATCCAGGTATAAAGGAAGGTTTTAGAAGGTAACGTTAGTGGGTTAAAGTAACTCCTGCTTATTCATTTCATAACACTCCAGTAACTTGAGAAATATTGGACCTCACAGGAGTGGGTCAGCTGTACTCTGAGCTCTGGGACTGAATTTAAATTTGTCAAACCATGAATCAGGTTTCTAAAATAATTTCAAAATAAGAGAGTTAGTATACACAGAGCTTTCTGGCTAGAGAACAACACAAGGGGGATTGAGCATACGGGAAACAAAAACTCTGAACCAGTCAGATAAAGTGTAGCACACACACCACTGTACGCTGGCATCTTAGGGGAGGACAGTGACACCTCCCACTTCTTGTGTCTGCTGGAGATTCTACTTCTTACATCTACTTCCTCAACCCTCTCAGTGGCTCCAAAATCTAAGGCAGAATACTGAGCAAGACAAAAGTATGGAAGGTATTTGTCACCCTCACCCTCAGTGAAGTCTTTCCAGTGCTTTTCAATTTCAATCACATGTTGGTCAGATGGGTAAATATTATCTCTCTCAGGACCATACACATACTTTGTCAGGCCCACTCAAAAGCCAGTACCCCAGACCCCTTGTTCAGAAGACAAGAATCTCAAGATGGCACCAGGACAGTATTAATCCAAGTATGCATCCCTTCCACATGAGCCCAGCATGTCTGGGACTGTGCAGACAGCATACCCACAGCTGGCCCTACTCTCTTACTCTTCTGCTTTTCAGGGTGCTGGTTTTAGTCTCTGAGCAGTTGAACAACTCTCAAGCAACTTGTATGCATCATTGTTTCCCTAGAATGATCTTATTATCAGCCCCAGAAAATTTTATTGAAGTGACAAAGAGGCATCATGACAGATTTGACAGTATTTGTTACTCACCTTCAACATAGAAGAGTATCCTTGGTGTGCTAGATTTTGTGGGACTAGGGATTCTTAAGGGCCAGGTTAATCTGGGATGTTTAGGGATTCTAAATCTGAAAACTTGATTCACATGTGTACTGAACTGGCTTCCCAATAAATCAGTGGTAAGGAAACACTTTAAAACTATTTTTTTCTATTATTTATCTATCTTATAATTTTTGTTAGCATTATTTTATTTTTCAGACATACAAAAGTGTGTGTACCTACATTCCCACAGCTTGATATCACAATCCATGTAAATTGACATTTTCAAAGTGTTTTAAACTGTGGTCTGCCTTTCAGATTTTGTGCTGATAATTATCCACTTTGATTCAGGTGAATTTATTGGGGGCTAGATCTAGCAGAGGCCATGAACTAAATATTGCAACCAACCAAGAAAAATAAAAGGAATGAGGAAATGCCATAAGTATTGACAATATTTATTGAAGCATATGGCTAATGTTTAAAGAGGTAACAGAATGATGTATCTCAGGGGATCTTTCAAAAAGAAAATTACTTGAATTAACTTTTCAGGCAAACCAAATTATGCATTATACCCTCCTGTAATGCTATACAAAGTCAATGTTTGTGAAGAGCAGAACTGGGGGCTATAAATCAAGCCTTTCAGAAGAACTGTTGTGTCTGTGGGGATTTTTTTCCCTTTGCTATTTTGGCTTTTAGATGAATGAAGAATTTTCTCAGCAAATTATTAATTACTCCTCCTTGCCTATAGAATCGAGTTCACTGTAGTTATGTAGGAGTCAATGGTATTCAAATTGCAGCTTTTGATGAAGTAATCGGCTGCTTCTGGGGCCTCTTTCAGCTGCCCTGGGCGTGCTTTACATGTAAACGACTGCCAAATGGATTCTTTCGACATTCCAGCCAATTAAAATACATTTAAAGTGCAGCTGGTGGGGAGGCAAACCCTGCGATTGTGCAGAGAACTTTAGGGCAGTGAGACAAAAAACAAACTTTGTGGAACCCAGCTTGGGCAGCCCAGCAAGGCGGTGGAGAAGTCATAAAAGGCTATCTTTAGCTCTTGTCAGAACCAGAGATGACACTTTGAGCACCACCTTAAAAGACACAAAAGAGAGAAGCATGTTTGTTAGGGTGTGAGTTTTCTCTCCTTGCCTCTTGAAACTCAGTGTGTTGGCTGGTTGCCTGACATGGTGCTGCATACAAATATTGACAGAACACAGCGGTGTTTGTTAAACCTGGTCTGGGGAAGCTGGTGATTAAAACACTTGAAGGAAGATCCGAGAACCCCAGGAATTCTCAATAGCATTAGAACATTGACCGAATGAAAGAGAAAGCCATGAGTGGCTAAAGTGAAACATTCAGCGTCCCTGTCTGCTATGCCTCTTGGGTAAGGATGGACTTTTCTTCTTTTTTTCTCCCTTGAATGTTGATATTGGTGTAGAGTTCCCCAAGTGCTCAGCATTCTGGTCTGGAATTCTGGTTTGCAGCGTGGAGGGATCACTCTCCATGTGGAAGTAGACAGAAGGCATTGCTCAGCGCATGAGGTTTACCAGTACTCCGGAATTTAGGACGGTGCATTTTTAAGTGATTGTCTCAGTTGATCTGTACCAGTTCTTGATTGTGTGTGTGGCTGAGTGTTCAGAGATTGACAGTGAATTGGTTCCTCGTTGGCATCAAAAATTATGATCTCCATTTCTGTGTGATTTTTATTTTTGTTTAAATGTTTTATTTTCACTTTAATGTATCTGGTTGTTCTGCTGCTGGCTCCACAGTTATGCATATGAATAATGTTTGGGCTTTTTCCTCTTGGATTAATATTCAACCAAATCTAAGCATTCTCATTTCCTAAAGTCAAGGTGTTTTGAAATACCTTCATTTGTCCTGACTTTCACTGGAGATGATGCTGACTGGGAATTTATTTGAACTTACTCTTTTGTAGACTGTGGGAAGGCAGGTGCACATGTACCATCTCTGTGTGGCTGATACATCAATTAATACCTAGCTCTGGGGGTCATATTCTGGTGCACATCTTCAGTACCTTAGAATGCCAAATAAATGTTTGAGCCAAGGCATTGATTTCTACCCATCAATTACTCAATGAAAAAAAGTTCAAAGTTCCTGATTGTTTCTTATCCTAGCTTGTCACGGTTAGTCCTTTCTGGCTTCAATTTTGTTCACTGAAAACAAAGAATCTTGCGCATTTCATGGTAAAGAATCGCATTGCAGTGTCTTGAGCTCAGTTAAATGTGCTTTATTAATCTTTAATGTGCCAGTAGCTCTGAGGCCATGCCAAACTGCGACTTTCCAAAATTCTCCAAGCTGCCTGTTGCCAAGATAAACGGTGGTAGGTCCAAAAGGGATATTTTAAGGAAACTTGTAACAGCAAAGTTTTACCTGTTAAGTTTGTCATAAGTCAATGAAAGAAATCTTAAATAAAAGAAATTTCAGAGAGAACTGCCTCAGCTCTCTATCCTCTGTGAGACCTACTAGGGAGAATTCATTCCTTCATACACAGTGGCCTGTGCTCCAGGCAGGGGAGGTGGAAGGCGTTCTGCCATGTGCATGCAGGCTGTGTTTATGAAATGAATGTTGTGTCAACAGCTATGTGTGAATGTAGAGAGCTTTCAAGACAAGGGCACTGTCTGAGGATAAAGGAAAACAAGGCTACACATGTGGTATGCCGCCTGTTCAATGCAACCATTTCAGACATACCATGAGAGCCAGAATTGGGCGATGGCCACAGAGGCCCACTTGAATAAAAATGCAACTTCGTACAGAAGGATGATGGGATGATTCACTTCACACACCTCAACAGTGAGGTGTCTTATCACCTTGCAGGACTCATGAACCTCTTTGGTGGGCCAGGTCCTGGAAGATGAAGAGCTCTGGCCTCTTAGGATTGAGCAGCTGCTCATCAGTCCAACACAGTTTCATGCTCTTTCCTTGAGGATGCAGATAAGAGACAAAATGGGTTCTTCTTTCAGGCACCAGGCCTATAAATAGGGACCAGGATCACTAGGAGAAGGGAGCAACTCCAAAGTCCTTACCGATTAGAATCAGACTCTTCACACATCTGTAGGCAATAATGAGGTAGGCTCATGTGGGAGAGAGGGCCTCAATTAAGCAGGAGTTTTATCACCTTTAGAGTCAAGCCCCAACTCTTTCCTGTGGTATGGAACATGGTTTAACAAGCAACAGATTACAGGCCAACACATGCTCACTTTGTGTTTTTGTAGATAAAGTTTTATTGGGACACAGACACACCCATTTGTTTACACTGGTTTATGGCTGCTTCTGAGCTGCTACAGCAGCTAAGATCCTGCAGCTCCACAAAGACTGAAGCATTTACTCTCTGGACCTTCACAGAAAAAGTCTGAGGGGCTAGATATAGTGAAGATCTGTGCTTAACAGTGTTTTGCTTTGTTTTTTATTTCCAATCTGTTGTGGATGAGTAATTTTATAAACCATGATAAAAATGTTCCTTGAATGTTGTGTTGTCAAATTGCTGTGCATTTGTAAGTACATATACCTAACTTTTGTACTTTCCATGATCAGCTGCACATAGTTTGAGACACGCATAAGTCCATGGACCTGCCATGAGGGGCTGTGTCCTATGGTTAGTGCTCCAGCCTCATCTTATATCATTTGTTTCAAATCTCCAAGAACATTGTTTCCTGCCTCAAGGAGTGAACACAGCAAACTCTTCCCCATCTTTGGGCCTTGGTGCTGATATTTGCTCTACTTAGAAGTGTTTTTCTTAAACTTCTCACTTAACTTCTTTTATCCTTCAGATCTCTGTTTAAATTCACTTCATTAGGCAGTCTTGTGACGACTCCACCTGAAATATCTCCCCGGTCTTACATCTCATAACCATACAGGCTTTCTCTCTCCTCTCCTCTCCTCTCCTTTCTTCTTTCTTTCTTGTTTTCAATACTAGGGATTAAACCAGGACTTTCTCACTGGGCTACATCTATAGCTCTTTATTTATTTCTTTAACCTTGAATGAGGATGTCGCTAAATCGACTCACACTTACTATCTTCCTGCTTGAGCCTCCTATAGTGTTGCAATTACAGATTTGCACCTCTGTACCAAGATTTACATCACTTCTTCTTTATAATACTTATTATAATCAATACTTCTCCTGCTTGCCTATCTTCTTAGTGTATATTTCTCTACATTTCTCAGGATTTGGTAACAATTAACTATCTATTTTGACTGCTTTAAGCAAAAAAGGGCTTTATACTGTTTTAAGTGATATATAAAATCTCATACAAGTAATAGGGGAGCAGGCAGAGCTTCAAGAGTAATGTGTAAAGCAATGTTACAGAATTTGATATTGTGTACTGTTATTACACAATAAACTAATGTTACCATTTGGCAACATCCACCACAGAACTGACCTGATTAGGTGCCATGCCTTTGAATCTTCAAAGGTTTTTTTTGAGATAGGGTCTCACTTTTGTGGTTCAGGCTGGCCCTAAGTTTAGCCTCAAACTCACATCACAGCAATCCTCCTGCCTCTGCCTCCCAAGTGCTGGGATTACAGGCATGAACCACCATGCCCGGCACTGTGATATGTGGTACTGATTGCTGCTGGCTGTGAGTCTCCACATCCAGTATTGCATGTGGTTACCATGGGATTGAACCTGGGTCCTTGCGCTTGCAAGACAGATGCCAAAACCACTCAGCTAAATCCCCAGCCTGAATCTTCAAAATTTTGAGCTGAAGGAAGCTTTATCCTTATAAGTTGTCTCCTATATTTCCAGAATTAACAGGAAATAACTAATAAATACAGCATCTCCCTTTGGTCTGTATTTTGACCTCCAACTTCTGCTATGGGAGTCTCCTGAGTGAAATATTTGTCACAGTGTAACTTTAGCTATGAGGAAGTCAGGAAAATTCCTGAATTAAAATGTTAGAGTTTGGTTTCTAAGTGGGAGTGGAGTCACCAGAATCTGCCTCCTCTCATGTAGAGATATTCTCCATGAGGGGAGGAACCTTTTCATCACCCTACACCAGTGCTAATAGCATGTGTAATATGCATGATAAAAATTGATAATATGAATACATGTATGAATTAATCACAAGTTCTTTGAATATCTCTGCTTTCTAAAGAAATTCATGTGTATATGATTCATCTGCAAAGATTTCTATGGTACAAAATGGATTTGTAGGCAGTAGTCTCATCTAAAGAGTCATGTTTTGTTTTTCCAACTTGAAATACATCCACGTAGGTTAGCTTGCTCAGGGATAGAAGTATTGAGGTTGCTATCTAGTATTATTATTTACCAAGAGTTTATTATGAGCCATGTACATAACATGCTGTGCATGCATTATCTTGTTTGATCAGCACAGAATCCTGAAAAACTAACCATTATTTTCAGAGAAGAGGTCAAGTTTGCTTGTCCAAATCACAGAGTTGGTGAGCCAGATTTAGTCCCATGACTTTCTGAAAACCAAAGTCTGTGTTCTTAACCTTTAGTCATAATCTTACATATAATTTATCTTTCTGGACCTTGCACATCCACCTAAGACTTCCCTGCTTTGTTTCCTACTGACTAATTAATCCATTGCATTCACCTTCTTTGTTCCTTAGCCAGACTAAGACATTAAAAAAGGCTCTGGTCATTGGTGCAGAATTTTGCTGAATATCAGCAATGCATTTGTAAATATGTACATGACAGTAAGGAAGAGGTAGAAGAGAACAATATCTATAGTGATTAAGAGAATAAAAAATTATTCTTAGGACAAAAATCTCAGATGATAGAATATTTCCTTTCTAACTAGACAACAATTCACCCTCATGTAACATGTCAGAATAAAATTCATAGTCTTTAGGTTCTATTTGTTTGAAATTCTACTTTCTGATCTTTATTAAACATGGTGACATCTGATAACAAAAGAAAGTCATTATTTGGTAAATTAAAAAGTTGGAAACTTTTATTTTTCATTTTTGAAGGTTCCAAAAAGATCTGAATAAAGTTGCCCTAATAAGGGTGGGATACTCAGAAAAGACTATTTGATAGCTACTTGCCTATTATGAGAAATGTCACTTAACAGCACTATTCCAAGTACCCACAAAATGCTAAAGCATTTCCAAAATAGCATAAGGAGCTTTGAAAATTCACTTCTCCATAAAGCCAAGGAAAAATTGACATAAAATGGTCAAAACCAATGTTTTTAGTGTTCAAGAAGTTAAACAATTGACTATATCAATCTGTTGAGAAGAAAAATCTGCTAATCCTCAGTAAGAACAGTGATATTTATGGTATTTAACTTATCCTATGCCCATTACCATCCTCAGCTTGAAATTTAACCATGTTTTAAACACAATTATTATGAAAACTGGTATCACAGAAGTCACTGAAAAAGGCAGAGCTTCAGTCTCAAAAAATTATCATGATTTGATAACTCCCTGAAAATCTCCAGTCTTTGGTCTTACTTTCACTTGGCCTGACTTGAGAATCATTCAGTGCAAAGATTCTTTCCAAGAGACACATGTCATTCAGCATAGTAATACATACATTGTATAGTCTGATAAAAAGAAGAGGTAGGAAGAGGCAGAAAGAATACTAAAAGAAATAATTGCTGAAAACATGCTATATTATATGAAATGACAGATGTACATATTCAAGATGTTCACAGAACTCCAACAAAGATAAACTAAATATGAAAGACAGATATTCAACCAGAATATATAAAAAGTGTTTATAACCCATCTGTAAAAAGACAATCAACTTGGTTAAAAAACAAGGATTCAAATAGTCCTTTATTTGAAGAAAATTTGAATTGATCAAATGGTTAATAAGTACCTGAAATCATGTTTAGCATCATTATGCATTAGGGAAATACAAATCAAAACCACACAATGTACAACTTTGCATGAACTACAGTGTCTATAACAAGATAATGACAAATGTTGGAAAGAAACTGGCCGTGATGGAACATGTTTGTAATTCTGGTAGTCTAGGAGGCTAAGATGGGAGGATCACAAGCTCAAGACTGTGGGCAATTTTGCAAATGACCTATCTCAAAATGTCAAATTTAAAATGTAAGAAAGGAAGTAAAGACACTAGAACCCTCATACACCCATTAACATGCCCTTGTATTAATGGAAAGGTAAAATGATGCTTCCCTTTAGAAATAATGTGGCAATTACTGACAATGCTAAAAATGATGTTCTCTTATGATCTAGTGATTCCCAAAACAAAGCTAAGAGAATCATGAATATATATTCTTGCCAAAAGTTGTACCTAAATATTTATAACAGCAATATAAGATCACTGAATATTCAAAATAAACCAAATGTTTATAACTCGATGAATGGAATGTGTTTTGTTTTTACAGTATGTGATGGGATATCATCTAGTCATATAAAGGAAGAAAATACTTCTTATGCTATCATGCAGATTAACCTTGAAAATACCATCTTAAGTGAAAAAACAAGCTCAAAGACTCTATATTATATAATTCCAGGTGAATTGTTCAGAATAGGCAGAGCTATATGAAAAGAAAGTAGGTATGTAGTTGCTAATGGCTGGGAAAAGGGATATTGGAGAATGGCTGGCAATGGGGATGGGTATTCATTTTGTGGTGATGAAATGCTTTGGGATTAAATAGTAGTGATTATCACACAATTCTGAACACATTAAAGCTGCTAAGTAGAAAAGCAAAAGTTTTATTCTTTGTGGATTATATCTCAATAAATGTATTACTTTATTTTTATAGTAACAAAATTTGAATTCTACTGAGATATATCCCTAACTCTTTATTTAAAATACTATTTTTAAGCAATTTTGAAGACAGAATCTGAGTTGTTGTTGTCCAGGCTAAGTCTGAACTTAAGATCCTCCTGCCTCAGATTCCAAGAAGACCAGCATTTCAGTTATGTCATTTTGCCTGGCTTAAACATATTGCTCCTAAAATACTGCAGGAAAAATCCAGAGTAATTAGGCATATCAGAGTTAGATCTACTTTATAATATTTTATGTGTGCAGCAAAAGTACAAATAGAATTCCATATATCACATATATTTAAATTGTGTATAAAGCTAACAAAACTTTAAATACATTGCCTTCACTTGCTTTGATAATTATACCATTAGAACAACTATTCTGTTGCCAACAGGAAATGCCAAAGGCTTGAACCAGGACAGTGCAGCCTTATATGAGCAGCAGAGGACCCAGAGACAGTCATGAGGAAGCTGTGTGACCATCCTATCGGAGAGGAAGAGCCCATAGGTGGTGTGGGGGTGGAGAAGTTGAGGCAAGTGTCACCCATGGTGAGAGCTAGGAGGCAAGAGAAAGGGGCTGGCTGCACTTTAGGATTCTCTCATTTCAGGATGGGGTTGTCCAGGCCTCATCTCTGGAGTAGCTACTATCACAACATTGTCAAGAAGCAGCCCAAGTTTGGGCTACATTCTTGTTTTGTTGGTCCAATTGGAATTCATCATTTCTAGGGAACACTGATAATATCACATCATTACATATTTGTTTAAAATATGGCATGATAAAAGGTCTCGTTTAGTAATGATGTTGTTAGTTTCAAATTAGCAGTCACATTTTAAATAAAGTACAAGGAGCACGGTTTTGGCCAAATTTCAATGTATCACAGTACATTGACATTATACATTGCATATACTTAGAGTAGATAAAGATTGTATGACTCCCCATTTCAGTTCTCCAAGAATGTTCAGACTCCTCTCTTTTTGTCCTGGTTACAGATTAACTGTCTTTCTGGAAGAAATGTTGGCTCATTTTGTGGCCTTTTGTATCTCTCTCTGTATCCTGACATAACACTCATTAGATGTGATTTGTTATAAAGTTAACTATATCATATTTAATGATGTTGCTTTTATGTAAAGCATTTTACCACCATATGTTAGACTATTTTAATCTATTCTGTTCTAATTTAATCTATACAAAGAAAATAATCTATGATGTATACAAATATCTACTTGTGAAATTTCCATTAACAATATTTTTACAGAAAAGCACTATCTCTCAATAGGAATGTGGTCAAATAGTGTTTAGAGAGTGACTTTGTCCAGTTAATATAAAAAAATCTGAGTAGAAAGTAGTTGAAAGAAATAAAGAATAATTCACCAAGAACTATAAATGATCAAGGAATATTTGAACTTATGCTCAATCTTGTTAGGACCCATAATAATGCAATTAAAATTAATGAGATAGAATTATTTTATCTATTAATTACAAAGATTAAACTACCATGACTGGTCAGGCATGATAATCAGACATCCTCATTCACCCTGGTTATATGCTATTAAAACAAATTTGGGAAAAACAATTTGGAGAATGGAAGAGTGTACTTAAAACTCAACAATATATTTCTCCCAGTATATTTTAAAGTAAGGAACTCTACACAGAATGTGGATAGGTGATACTGTTTATAATAACGGTACAATGCATGCCAGTGAAAACTGAACATAAAGTCAACCAACAAGTGATAAATAAATTACAGTATAACCACACAATATAATACTATACATCTATTAAAACGGGTATACATTCAGTTCATTCAGTGGTGCCTATGACATAATAAATGGAATTAATAACAATGTAATATTATGAACTCATTTCAAAGCTATCTTTAAATATAGGAATATTTAAAAATTTATAAAATTTCTGTCACAATAGCTCAGATTTCACTGTTGAGAATTTATGTTCACTGTTCTGAATCAGTAGCAAAATGTTTTATCCATAAGGTGAAATAATGAACAGGTATTTTAAATAGTGATTTTGAAAAAATTGAGGATACTCAAAAGAAATTACATGGAAAATGGCTAGAAGGAAATGCACCAAATGTTAATTGTGTTTATCTATAGAAAATGCCTACAACAATAATTGCAGCTATACCTAAATTATAATAAATACTCTAAATTAATTTTTATAATAAATAAAAAAGTTTTTTGACTAAGTTCTTCTTAGCCTGTTTGTTAGACAGTTTAAGGTGCCATAGCTTTGTCTACTAACATAAATTTAGAAAAGTGTATGTTGTACAAATCAGAAATATCAGCTAATTTAAAAATAGTTTCACAGTCATGCACTGCATAATGACATTCCCGTTAATGACAGACTGCCTGTACTGAGGTGGTCTTAGAAGGTTATAGCTCCTTTGCAGCTAGCTCCTCTTATGAAAGGACACTCTACAGTGTCCAGTGACGAGTGGCTCTCTGGGCATTTCTCAAAGGCTCCCCATTGTGAGCTGGAGCATGACTGGTACATGAAAACTTCTCTGGTAGCAGCCATTACATGCACTGTGGCAGTTGGCTTTTCTGTTTGTTGGCCTCCTGCAGGTGGGAGAAAGGTCATAACACTTCTGCATACTTGATAAACAGCTTGGTCTTGGGTAAATTGTGGAAACAATTGTACATTAAATATACATTATTATGCAATTTTCTTTTTCAAAGAGAAAATCAGGAAAAATTTAGTCATTTAGCCAGGAAAAAACAAACAACTTAGTTTTATGCACTATTTAAATTGCCTTCCTAGAATATCTTTTCTGCAGCATATACAACAATCCTGTAAGGCAGGTAGGACATAAAGGATAAAGAAAGAGCTTCTGGTAAGTTAGATACTTGGTCAAGACATCACAACAGAAAACTGAGGCATGAAGATCTGAACTTACATGTTTTTCTGACAATCCAGGTTGCTTCTGGTTATTAGGGAGACATAATCTTGGTTTGCCATGTCTAACTGTCTTACTATATTGTGTTGTTCAATTTTCTCCCAGAAGTTTATAATGCTTCTGAGGGAGTCCAAGGATGGAGTTCTAACCAGCAAAGCTGGGCATAAAGGAACCTCTATAATGAGGCTTAACATGGAAGGAAGTTGGCTATGGGAGGAAGGTGAGGAGGGTCTGGAGTTCAAATGTGGCTGCGAAGCCCATGTAGATGATATGAACATCAAAACCCTGCCTAGAGACAGAAAGACAAAATCCATTGCCTGGCAGGGAGTGGAACTTCCCGTGATCTCACAAGGTGGGGGTATGTGAGAGGCATGAACCGGTCAGTGTGTCCTGTTAAATGTCCGAAGGGTATGGTCCTCAGGACCAGCACTTGGTTACTGAAAATAATTGGCTCTGTGTTTTTATTTTTTTCAGGTATGTAAAAGAAACTAGAAATTTCATTGTGCGACAAAACTACCACCTTTTTTTTTTTTTTTTTCTGAGACAGGTTCTCAGTTTTGATGTTCTGACTGGCTCTGAGCTCACTATGTAGCCCAGGAAACCTCAGACTCACAGCAATCCTCCTGCCTCTGCCTCAAAAGTGCTAGGATTATAGGTGTAAGTCATCATGCCCAGCATTGTGGTATGTATTTACCAGGGGCCAAACTTCTGTCCTTGTGCTTATAAGGCAGATGCTGGAACCACAGAGCTAAATCCCTAGCCTAAAATCACCACTTTTTAAGTGCTACCATTAAATTGGAAAAAATATAATATTTGCAGGGAGACTGAAATATATCTGAAGACGAGCAAAATCCTCCAGGTACTTTGTTGTAATTTCTGGGGCATATTTGGTCTAACGTGGGACTTAGTGGACTCTTAGGTGACCATATTCTATTTCTGTACTCTTGATGTCCTCATTAAACCAGGCAATCCTTGACATTTATCCTCACATATTTGGAAAACACCCGTCTTTTATCTTCATACTCAGCCCCCAGCTTGTTCCTTTCCCAAACTTACTTTAAAAGACCTTGCCAAGGAGGATATCCCCAAGTCTGCCCCAGAGCAGTTTTCATAAACACTACGGATAGCACAAGGAATGCCTCCAGGGCTTAGGAAAAAATGTGCTTTAATTAAGTTACATTTCTGACTTTAATTATTGTCTAGACATGAATTTTTGCAAGCCTGTAAATATATGGGTAGTACTTGATGATACAAATCACTCAGCCTTTCTTTGTCTAAAGGAATCCTACGAAAAAGTACCAAGAAAAGTTCGTAAGACTTGTGAGCAGAGGCACAGATGACTACACTGTCTTAACATTTGACTGTAACCTTGACCTGAAACAGATAAAAGTATGTCCCTGCACAGTTTTCTACAGAAGACTGAAACAGGGAAAATCTACAAAAAGCTCTCACATACTGTTTAGTTCAGTGAAAGTTCCGATCCATTTTTGGCAGCAACTGACTTTGGATATAATTCTTTTCATAAACCATCTTTGGGTTGACTTATAGCATTTAAGTATGTAATGTTTTTCTATCTAATGATGTTTGTAATAATGATATTAATAGAAAATTTGGAAGCTACCATAAAGTATATGGAAGAGGACCAAAAAATTAATAATCCGTTTGCTCAGATACATTCTGTGTTATAAGTCTGGCATATATTCATCTAGTCTTTTTGCAGCACTTTCATAGAAAAGAAATAACAACATCGACTATAAAGCAAATAAACACTAGACTTTTCATGAAGATCTTTAATATCAACCATTAACAAATTAATTCTAAATGAATGAGAGAGGAAAAAATACACAAAAGTGGGGCTGAAGGCAAGTTAGAATCCCATTCCCTTACCGGGAGAGTGGAGGAGGAGAACATTTTAAAACATTTTGATACAGGAGACAAAGACCAGGGATAGCAGAACAATTTGGGCCACTGACATACAGTGAAGACAGAGAAGGTATAGTTGAGACACATGTGGACTTAAAACCTTTATGAGAAATATAGAAGATTTTTAAAAAGTTAATGTCTCAGCATGTCTGCTTTGAGTGGAATGAATTCTGCCCCAGTTGATTCAGAACTGTTTTCCATTTGCCACTTATCTTTAATATTTGTGATCTATTTATTTATTTATTTTTTATTTTTTTAGGTTTTTTGAGACAGGGTCTTGCTTTGTAGTTCAGGCTGGCCCTGAGCTCAGCCTCCAACTCACATCACAGCAATCCTCCTGCCTCTTCCTCCCGAGTGCTGGGATTACAGGCATGAGCCACCACACCCGGCACTGTGGTATGTGGTACTGGTTGCTGCTGGGCATGAGTCTCCACACCCAGTATTGTTATGTGATTACCAGAGATCCAACCTGGGTCCTTGCGCTTGCAAGACAGGAGCCAGAACCACTGAGCTAACTCCCCGGCCCAGTATTTCTGATCCAAACAATAATCATCAATAAAGTAAGAGATCTAAAATAGGTGGGAGTATTTATTATAATAGAATAATTTATTCATGAAGTACCTATTTTACAACAAATGTACATATGTATGAAATGGTGATGTGTACATACATGTGTTCACCATTATGAATACATTGTTATTTTAATTTTTAATAACTTCACTGAGATATCATTCATATACCATTTAAAGTACAGTATATAATTCAATGTCTTCAAATGTTTTTATATAATTGTGCAATTGTTACTGCTTACAGTTTGCAACATTTTCTTCACACCCAAAACAAGTCTTGTATGCATTTCTCCAAGTTTGTAGTATATTCTAAATACTAGACTTTTATTGGATGTGCAGTTTACAGATATATTGTCCCTTTTTATAGCTCAAAGGGATATTTCTAATTTCCATGAAGTTTGCTTTATGTTTTTGTCATCTCTAAAATCCTTTGTTTCATGCAAAGCCATTACATTTCCTCCTATTTTTCTAAGAATTCTATAGTTGTAAAATCCTTACACTTTTATCTCTGATCCATTTGGAGCAATTTTTATATTTGGGGTGAGATAGGTAAGGGCCCAGCTTCCTTTTGCATATTATTCCAACACCATTTGTTGAAAAGACTGACTTCTCAGTACAGTGCCTCACTTAATGTTCACAAGAGCTTAATGAGATGGGAATTATTACTCCTGTTTTCAAGTGGAGAATCTGAGGATTAGCCAAGTTAAATGACTTGCCTCATGCCTTGAATATTGACAAGGTCAGGGGCAGAATTTAATCCTTTCTACAATATAGAAGTGGACAACTATAATGTGCCAAATATAATAAAACACACACAAAGAAGGATACTAATCATTAGATTAATTTTTCACTTAAATATACCTTTTCTGAGGAGCTCTGTCAAGTCTAAGGAGTTGTTATTTTTAAAAAGCTCATGATAAGAGAAACAAGGTAGTCTCCTTGAATCAGTATAACCTTAAAAGTGAGTATTTTGGGTTGAAAAGCACTGCACAGAATCAAGAGGAGACTGGGGCAAACACTGGCCCTGAAGCAACTGCAGGCTCAGAATCAGGGCACCAGCACTGTGCTCAAAGGTGGTGAGACCAGAGCGTCCACAGCAGACATTGTGAGCAAGCCTAAGTGTCCCTTGGTCTTTGCCTCTGTAGTTCCTGTTCCAGAAGGAGATGTGCTCATGTGACTGGTTGAGCCTTATTTGTGTCCCGTGCTCTATCTTATACATAGCGAGGAATCTCCCCAAGAGACAGGGAAAGTACATGCTGAAATACTCCCATTTCAGGAGGGTAACCATTCTTTCCCCACGGTTACTCCAGGTGCTCTCTTTATATCCAGGACTCAGAGCCAAATCGGCTTCATCTGATTTTTTTGCCCTTTCAGTATTTTACAAGACCTATTTCCGGAGATTGTAATCTCCCTGTGTTCAGGAGCTATATTTCACACTCCATGACTCAGGTGCTGCTCCCATCACACCATAATTACAGGCATGCAGGATGTATTTTCAAATTGCAGATGATTGTCTGCGATATTCCAGAGACTACAGCTAATTCTACACCACTCACATCTGGGTTTTTCACAGCTAATTTCTAACCTTAAATTTTCTTTCTCCTTGGTTACACATGCCTGGGGAGATTTTACTCCCTTCCCCATTAGCCTAACTCACACAAGGAGATGGTTGAGCTGGGCAGATTCTGTTAGAGTAGGACCGTGAACCCAGGCGTATATTTAGGTTTGCTTCTCCACCTCTATAAATATTGCCTTCATTTGAACTTCCCAACTGTTTAAGGTAGTTTGTATTAAAGCTTGTTTTATCCATTAGAATCCTATGGAGTTTTGGGTTCTTTCCCTTGTTTATCCTCAGGAGCCAGAGCGGCATGTCTTTTTTGCTTTACTAACCCTTCGGGGGATGAATGGAATCCCCCAAATAGCTGAACTCTGACTCAGAGCTTTGAGAACATCACGGCTCCATGCACCACGTTTTATTGTTTACGAAGAGTTCAGGTTGCTGCTCAGAGTAAAAGAATCTTTTGCTGCATTACACAGTCACACCGGCTTCTTATCTTAGTTGTATACATGCTTAATGAAGGCTTTTGAACACACAGAACAACATCAGTTTGTTTTTGTATCATGTCCTAGTGAGTTTTTCTTGGCCATGAAACTGCTGGCTGTCATGTTCTGGAGTTTTCTGAGAAAGTGGATGACTACCGTTTGTCTTTGGAAACTTCATACAGCTTTTCTAAAGATCTAGTTTGCAAAGACTCTATCCAAAAAGCTATTTTCACAGTGGGCACAATCATTACCTGGGATAAAGTGAAAAAATATATTAAGTGAACATAGTTTCAATGATTGAGACCATCAACATGGACAGTAGCAACCTATTCACCTCCTTGCCTCACACACACACACACACACACACACACACACACACACACACACAACCTTTGACCAGCAGCCTTGTTTTCAGACTTGTGTCTATTTTTTGTAGTGCATGGAGGGGGCAGGGGAAGGGAAGATGACTGAGTCATACAATGAAGTGTGTTGTGTTGATACCATAGGCAAAAAGAGTTGTTTTGTGATGGTGGTGATAGTGGAGATGGGAGATTCTGGTGGGGAAATATCTCTTTATTAGGGATTGAATCCAAGGAGAATAAAAGACCTCTCTAATGTGAAATGAGAAGTGAAATTCTTTTTGTTTTTAGAATCCAGACTGGTGGAAAGGATCCTACAATTAGTACATTTCTTATATTTTGGACTGTTGACTGATAATAATTCTTTATTAAATCAAGAGCCTTTTCAATGCCATGTCTGGAAAAGAGAGAATTTTGAAGTAGGAGAGTATAATGGAGGAGGGGATGAAAAGTTAACTGTATTATTTCCCCATGAAATTTTAGGCTTCTCTTTCTCTTGAAGGCTGCTGTCAAGCCATGGTTCACTAGAAACTGCCATCTTCATTTTTCAGACGTGCTGCATACATATTGATAATAGGCTCCCATTAATACTTATTAAGTACCTTCTCTGCCTGACATGATTTTAACAGCAAAATACATAACAGCTAGTATGGCTATCACATTTGTGTTTACTAGGTGTAGGGTGCTTTGTGTATTGGTTCTGTATAAGATGCCTTTTTTTTTTTTTTGCACACAGATGAAGCTCAGAGTCTGTCCAAGTCAAACAGCTTGGCAGCAGAGTGAAAACTTGAACTCATATCTGTGACTGCGAAAGCCATGGTAGTATTTCATCAACTAACATTTAATGTGCTCTGTGTCCTTCTGCTTTTAGAATATATATTGCATTTGAATAGAGAGAGGGAAATACATTAAACCTTTGAAAATTTATGGAAGCAAATCTAACAGAGTTCTGGCAATCTAGAAACCAGAGTCCTGATTCCAAACTTGTGAACTAAATGAACCTTTTTTTCTTTTAAAGTACCCATCTCCAGTTATTTCTTTATAGTTACAGAAAATAGATAATTATGTCTGGACATGCTATAATTTCAGAGCTTTGATTCATACTTGTGGCTACTAAACTCTGTCCATTGTGGTCTCATCCCATCTGGTCTTGAGTGCATAGACAGTATTTCCAAGCTCTTTTGGCTCTGTGTACCTGTCCAACTTCCATCTGCTTAACTGCCCATTAGAACCAGGCTATCCCATGAATGGAATTTCTGCTGTCAATATCTATTGCTCCTAAATTTTAGCAGCTGTTCCTAATTTTGGTAGCTGCAATTCTCTCTGTTAGAACCATTGTTTACTTTACTCATTGCTTTAAAGATGATATTTAATGCCATTTAGAATCAGATTTCTCTCTGGTTTCATAAGAGAGAATAAGATAAGGTTTTATTATACTGAAAGTCTGGATTGGTGAAAAAGTTGACTAAAGCCAACCCTTGAATCTATTGCAGATCTATCCTGGATCACAGTGGGTATCTGGGGTAAAAATGAGGGAGAGTGATCACTAATAAATTTAAAAATCCAGTCTCTTCTGATGATATTATCTCTGTTCTCTGCTGACATCCCACATTGCTCTCTGTCCAAGTCTGGCATTTTTCACTCCAACTTAAGACCATGTCAGAAAAGAGAAACCAAACCAGAAATTAATTCTCAATATAGGCTCAGTGGTTTATGCTGACTAAATATAATTTTATTTCTAAGAAATGTGTACTTTGTGCTAACCTTGATTTGTTAGGTGTTTGTAGAGAAACTTACCAGCTGAAGGAGAGTGAATAACCTTATAGTAAAGTAAAATCGCCTATCAATATTGAGGAAGGATCTGTATTTGGGAGACTAGTTCTCTATAATGTTGGTTCAGTCATTGTAGAAGTAAATAATTTCCCCATTTAGGACTGGAGAAATCTACTGCAAAGAAGTGAAATGATTGCATTATTGATAACTACTTATAGTTAAACTTCTCAGCTAAAGGTAAATTTTATTGAATTGGAATGGTTGTCTCATTTGAGCTGCAATACCATATGCTTCTTTTCTGTGATACCTGAATGTGCTGCAAGATCCCAGGTAAAAGTTATGATACTTCCTGGATATCAAACACTGCTTCATTAAGAAACTCTACAATGATAAAGAAGATAAGGAATTTGAGAGTAATACCTCACTTCACGAATCTATCTGTAAACAATTCAATGAGTTCTGCATTAGGTGATGAACATAAAAAAGTCATGAATCATGGAATAAATTAAGTTCATGAACCATTGCACCACTGTAGTTCTGGCACCCATTTCACTTATCAAACTGCTCCTCTTTATGGCTATGCAACATCATTCAAGCATACACTCATTGAAAAAATAATAAGTACTTATCATGTGCTTGATAATGTTCTAGGCACAATTATGGTCTTGTCATATGACATGACAAGTGCCCCCCACAACATAAAATCCGGTAGAACATTAGGAAAAAACAAGATGTGAGACACATGGACCCAGACTCTATAGAAAGCTGCTACGGAGAGAGAACCAAAGGAAAGACAGAGCCCCAGTGGCCCAAGAATGAGATTAGTACTCCTAAGCCAGGACTGGAAAGAGGTTAGAATAGATTCTACTATTTACTGAAATAAACTTAAGAATCCAGAGCCTAGAGATGTGAAGATTTTATTAAGCTTGAAAGTAACATCATGAAAAAGATAGTCAGATTCAAAGATGAGACAGTTTGAGGACTAGTCATCACTAAAACTCATCTTCTTCTTTCTCCTGGCATTATTTCATGCTTTAAGAATTTCTCAAAAACCACTATGGGTCTTAGTTTGATCTAAAAGATAGTAATAATACAGGTAATCCTTGACTTAATAATAGTTGAGTAATAATTGTTTTACTTTATGATGGCAAGAAAATGATGTAGATTTAGCAAAATTTGTAGTTAGAATTTCCAGTCTGGATCTTAGAATTTCCAATATGTACTAGCAATATGCAGAATGATACTCTGTGGTGAGCCATAGCTTTCAGTCGACCATGTGATTATTGAGTAAATAACCAAGACTTTATAATGCACTGTTTTGTTAGGATGATCAGTAGATTAGGTATATTAAGTACAGTTTTGGCTTAGAGCATTTTCAATTTCAAATGAGTTTATTGGTGAAGTAATCCCATTGTAAATTGAGGAATATCCTACTGTATGTCATGGAAGTTGGACAACAGTACCACTTATTTCTGAAATTTTCTTTCTGGTCTTAAGTCTGTGATCTTATTATCTTATTACTTCTACTTTTCTCTGCAGATGAAGGCAATACAAAAAAAGTCCTGAACAAGTGTATTATTCACAATACTAAACATATTCACTGCTCTGTTCATTTCGACAATAGCTAATTGACTGGTAGGATCTGGCCCTAGACTAACTGAGTTAATTTCAAGTGATCTTTTAAAATGTTTTGTATCTTTCAGATAAAAATTATTTGCAAAAATGTCTACTCAGTATATAATCATATGAATTTTTAATTTTAAAGGAGATTTCTAATAATTTCTAGTCATTTTTAAAGACTTTTAAATGGGTAAAATATGACAGACTCGTGCTTATTTTGAAATTTCTCTGGTTTGGTTTATATAGATCATAAGTTAGATTTTGGGAAGATGGCAGAGTGGTAAGCAACAATGAATCTCTGAAATTTAGCATTCCCAAACCAGAATATAGCAGCTTGGGGGGAGGGGAGAAGGAGGGAAGTAGGTCCCTAAGACCTAGGAAGGATCTGAAGGAAGAAACAAAGAGAATGCAAAAAAAAAAAAAAAAAAAAATAGATAAAAAATTTAAAAAAATTAAAAAAAAAAGAAGAAGAAGAAATCATTAACAGAAAGGACAGAGCTCATTTCTGAGCTGGGCCTCTCGGTGGGGGGAACGGCTGCAGAACCTGCAAGTGGCCGGTGCCTTCTGACAGCCCACAGACTCACCTGGAGAAATGTGCTTGTGGAGAAGAGCAGTGGTCACACTGGATGGCAGCAGCTGCTGTTTGCAACATATGTAAGTAAGTTCCAGACAGAAGACAGACAATGAGAGCCAATCAAGTAAGGAAGCTCTGTACACTGCCCCAAGGGACTAAGGATCCAGGTGCCATAGGCCGGGGCTGCATCACAAAGGGATTAAGTTCCAAGTCTTCCCTGACAAAACTGTCAGCCATAGGATCACCACACAGCATCCCTGTTGATCCAGCTTCCTGTCCTCCAAATTGCAGCATCACATACCACATTCCATCTTCTTGTCAGCCATACTGAAAAAGTGCCCCCTGAAAGAGTGAAGAAAACTTGTGGACTGCCACCATTAGTGAGTTTGTGGGACTAGTACCACCTACAGAGTGCTGGACTCATTTCTCGGGAAGGGTGTTCTTCAAGCCTGCAGTTCACTGAACTGAACTCAGGAACCCAGACTGATCTTCAGGGGACTATGGCTATCTTCCTGTGACTAGTTAACCCTGATCTGCATGCTATTGTTCATACTGTCCACAGAATGCCTTGAAGGGCCTTCCATATGTTTCAGATGTGCCAGAGCTGAGATTGCCAAAAGGCCAATACAGACTCAAGGAAGGCAACTCAGGAAGTAGCCACGTCCTAGTGATTCCAATATTAGTAAGACAGAAACTTACAATAAGCATTTCCCAGACAGCAGATAAGGAATTAAACCAAAATCATCAGCAATGATAAAGAAATATAAATGAGAAAATATTCAAAATTTGAGATACAAAGATAATTACAACAGGGAAAATCAGGAAATAGAGAAATAGATCTAACTAAAGCTCAGTGACCAGAACTGTATGAGCTGGTAACACTAGAGGATCTAGTGCAATGGAAAATCAAAATAATTTCTCAGATAGAAACTGAGATTCTGTCCATAGTGAAAGATGTGATTAATAACACCAAAGAAGATATTTGGGAATGTGAAACAGTCTCAGGTAATAAAAGTAATGGAATCTGTTAAACAGCTTCAAAGAGATTTGCAGGAGACTTAAAAACTCTGGTGGAAGTTTGCAATATAGGAAAGTGAATGTGAAGACTGAATATCACACATAGGAGATAAGATTGCAGCCAAGGAACAGGAAAGGAATAATTTACGGAAATGGCAAGGGACCATAAGAAATCAATCCAGCAGCTCCTGGATGATACAAAGAAGAATAACATAGGACTCAATGGAGTCAGTGAGGAAGCAGAAGACACAGCAAAAGATATTTTAAAAAGTTCACAGATGTAATGACAGCAATTTTCACAGGAAAAGACAAGAATTTGACATACAGATATGTGAGGCATATGGGATTACAAATGACTGAGATCTAAAAATTCCACACCTAGACATATCCAGAAATTCAACAGAATAATGATATTTTGAAAGCAGTCAGTGAAACAAACCACATACAAAAAAAAGCCCATCAGAATCACAGCAGAATTTCAATGCAAACACTTAAGTGAAGAAAAGCCTGGAATGAAGTTTTTCCAGCCCTAAAAGAAAACAACCTACAACCTAGATCTTACAAAAGTGTCTTTCAAAAACGATGGGGAAATAAGATACTTCTATGACAAAGAGCATCTGAGAAACTTCACAAATACAAAAGCTGAACCCTAAAATTTTAAAGAATATCTTAGAAAAAGAAAATGATTGTCACAATCCTGTGACACCCAAAAGAGTGAGGCAAGAGACTCACTATTTGAGCAAGGCAAGAAATTGAAGGTAAAGGGGGGAAAAGCAAAGAATAAAAGAGCCAAAACCAGGAAAACATCATGACAGTGCTGAATCAGTACATATTAGTCATAACCATTAATGTCAATGACCTCAATGCACTAATTAAAAGACACACACACTGGCAGAATGAATTAATAAGCAAGATCCTACAATATTCTGTATACAAGAAACACATCTAATTTAGAGGGAAACCCATAGACTTAAAGTAAAAGGTCATAAAGCAATTTTCCGTATGAGAGGAAACTGCAAAAAGCAGGAGTGGCTATTCTATTTTCAGACAAAGTAGATTTCAAACCATTTCAAATTTTGTCTGATAAAGAGAAACAAAGGAGGACACTGCATCCTTGTATAGTGAACAATCCAAGAGAAAGAAAAGGCATAAATATTTATGCACCAAATTCTAGGGCACCCAAGTATATAAAATAAACACTAATAAACATTAAAAACCTAATAAGTACTAATATCATATTAATAGGAGATCTCAGTACCCCACTGTCATAAATAGATGATCAAGTGGCCAGAAATTCAATAATGAAATACTTGAACTGAACCAAACTTCTGCACAAATGGACTTAATAGATATTTACAGAATACTCACCCCACAAAATCAAAATATATGTTCTCAGCTGCTCATGGGTCATTCTACAAAATAGACAACATGCTAGTTTACAGAACACGTTTAAGTAAATGCAAAGTAATTGAAGTTATCCCCTGTAGACCATAGTGCCTTGAAATTAGAGACCAGTAGCAGAGCAATTCCAAGATCCTCACAAATACACGGAAAATCAACAACACTCTTCTGAACAACCAATGGATCACATAAGAAATTAGAGTCTTCACAATTAAAAGATAATCCCAACACAACATGTAGGACTCTATGAAAAGCAGTTCTACAAAGGAAATTCATATCAGTGAACACCCATACTAAGAAAATAGAGTGAACTCCAAAATCCAACCAAATGTTGAACCTTAAATTAATAGAAAGAGAGGAGCAAGACAAACCCAAAGCTCATACAAGGGAGGAAATTATATGGATTCCAGCAGAAATTAATGCAATGAAGACTAAGGGAGCAATACATAAAATCAACATATTGAAGACTTGGTTTTTTGTAAGGAAAAACAAAATTGACAGACCCTTAGCCAATGGTACCAAATGAAGGAAAAGACTCAAGTCCATGTAATCAGGAATGAAGAGGAGGAATCAAGCAGAAGTTCAGAGGATAGTGAACAGCTACTTTGAGAATCCATACTCCTACAAGATGGAAAACATAGGAGAAATGGAGAGATTCCTATACACCTAAAAACTTCTGAAGTTGAATGAAGAAGGTGTAAAAATACTATACACTCAAGTATCATTCTGTGAAATTAAAAATGTAATTAAAAACCTACCAAAAAAGACAAGTCCTGGTCCTGTTGGCTTTTCTGCTGAATTCTTAAAAAATGAAGAGAAGAATTAATGCCAGTAATTGTCAAACTCTTTAATAAAATCAAAAGGCAAGCAGTACTCCCAAATTAATTCCTTCATTCCAAAAGCAGAGAAAAACCCAACAACAACAACAACAAAAGAACTACCAGCCAATCTCTCTAATGAACATTGGTGCAAAAATCCTCAATAATATACTGGCAAATCGAATACAGAAGATCATCAAGAGAATCATAAATCTTGACCAAACAGGATTCGTCCCAGGAATGCAAGGATGATTCAACATACATAAATCTATAAATGTAATATACTAGATTAATTGACTCAAGTACAAAAAATAAGGTGATCTCAAAAATGCAGAAAAAACATTTGACATAATCCAACACCCATTCATGATCAAAACCCTATAGAAAATAAGAAAGATGGACTTACTTTATGTCAACATAATAAAACCTCTTTTGGAGCCACCATCATACTAATGGTCAAAAATTGAAACCTTTCACACTAAGATCAGGAATAAGACAGAGATGTTCACTATTACTACTTCTGTTAAATATAGTTCTGAAAACAATAGCCACATCAATTAGACAAGAGAAAGAAATAAAAGGAATAAAGATAGGAAAGGAAGTAGTTAAGCTGCCATTATTTGCTGATGACATGTTACTCTATATAGAAGATCCTAAAAACTCAACCAGAACACTACTACACTTAATCACCAAATATAATAGTATAGCTGGATATGAGATCAACTCTCAAAAACCAATAGTCTTTGCGTACACAAAAAATAAACTCATTGACAGAGAAATTGGACAGTAATTCCCTTTCAAAACAGCATCCAAAAATATCTAGACTTAAACAAAGTATATGAAAGACTTCTACTCTGAAAACTCTTGCACTCTGAAAAAGGAGATTGAAGAGAATATTTAAAAATGGAGAGACACCTTTTGTTCCTGGTTAGGAAAACCAATATTGTCAAAATGCCTACACTCCTACAGCTACTATATAGATTCAATATCATCCTGATTGAAATCCCAGAAGTATATTTCACAGAACTAGAGAAAATAATGCAAAAATTCATCTGGAATCAGAATAGACCAGAATAGCACAAGGAATTCTAGGCAACAAGGACATGGCAGGAGTATCACAATCCCTAACTTGAAATTATACTACACAGCCACTGTGATAAAAACTGCATGGTACTGGCAAAGAAACAGACCCATGAATCAATGAAACAGGTTAAAGATCCAGAAACAACTCCAGATATACTAAACCACCTCATCTCTGACAAGGGAGCCAAATACCCTCAATGGAGGAAAAATAGGGTCATTAACAAATTGTCCTGGAAAAACTGGGTTTTGAACTCTCAAAGACTAAAGCTAGATCTATTTTTTTCACCACGCACTGAAGTAAAATCAGAATGGATTATAGACTTAAATATTGAAACAGAAACATTAAACCTGCTGCAAAACAGGTAAAGTAGAACTCTTGGAGACACTGGCATAGGGAAACACTTTATTAACCAAACTTTAGCCACATAGGAACTAGCAGAAGCAGTCAGCAACTGGAATCTCATCTCATTAAAAGCTTCTACCACAGTAAAAGAAACCAAGAGCAGAGTGAAAAGACAACCTACAATTTGGGAAAAATGTTGCCAGCTTTTTTTCCAGACAAAAGTCTACTATCTAGAGTACATAAAGAACTTTAAAAAAATCAGACCATCAAATTTAAAGACCCAATTAAAAAATGGACGTCAACAATGAACAGACGCTTTTCAGAAGAAGAAGTAAAAGCAGCTAAGATACATATTAAGAAATGTTCAACATCACTGGTCATTGGAGAAGTGTAGATGAAAACAACATTGAGATTTCATCTCACTCAGAAAGAATGGCTGCTATTAAGAATTCAACCAACAGGGGCCGGGGAGTTAGCTCAGTGGTTCCGGCGCCTGTCTTGCAAGCGCAAGGGCCCAGGTTCGATTCCCCGGTTACCACATAACAATACTGGGTGTGGAGATCCACACCCAACAGCAACCAGTACCACATACCACAGTGCCGGGCGTGGTGGCTCACGCCTGTAATCCCAGCACTCGGGAGGCAGAGGCAGGATTGTGATGTGAGTTTGAGGCTGAGCTCAGGGCCAGCCTGAACCACAAAGCGAGACCCTGTCTCCAAAAACCTAAAAAAAAAAAAAAAAAAAAAAAAAAAAAAAAAAAAAAAAAAAAAAAAAAAAAAAAAAAGAATTCAACCAACAACAACAGCTGGTTGGTTTGTGGGGAGAAAGGACCCCCTTCTCCACTGTTGGTGGGAATATAGACTGGTGAAACTACAGTGGAGATCAGTATGAAGATTCTTTAAAAATCCAGGATTAGAGGTTGCATTTCACTGTGCTATTTCCGTTACATATGTACATGAAAGAATTTAAAGATTCATATCACAGTAAAATATGTACACACATTTTTATAGAAGCTCAGTTTATGATAGCTAAATCTTGGAAACAGTTCAAATGCCTATCAATAGGAGACTGGCTAAAAAAGATTTTTTAAATGGAGTATTAGTCAGCCATATAAATGATAAATTTGAGTCATTTATACTCAAATGGACTTACTTGGAGGGTATACTCAAAAGTAAAATAAATAGGACACAGGTGTGTAAATACCACATAATTTCTCTAATATGAGAAACTGAAGGTTAGTGAGTTGGAAAACATATGGTAGGTATTGTGAAATAATAGAAAAATGTTCAAAAGAAAAGAGAAAAAGGGAGTAGAGGAAAGTAAAAGCAAAGAAAAATTATGATACAAAAGGGAAACATAGCTTATGTATATAGAGGGTAGGTGTTGTAGGAAAAGGAGGAGAGTGATAAAAATGAGAAACAAGATATGTCATGTATTGGTACAAATACTCAATGCTTAATGTGATTGTAATGTATATAGAAAATGAACCAGTAACATTCATTTGGATTAGCAAGGGTTTTTTGAGCATTTAGAGAAGGGAATTGGGCTTTCTTATGGGGGAGGGAAAGAGTGGAAAACATTCTTCTTATTTTAAAGAACATAACCATTTCATTACAAGGGTGTGCATCTGAGAACAATCATAGAGCTACTCGGATATCCATTATTTAATGTGCTTTGAATGGAAGGCACACATTCCAATTATTGGCAGAATAAAGCACAGACTAGAAGGAAGATTAAGTGAAGTTGTTCTGGAAGGAGCTGACCAAATGCTTTCCCCTGGCAGTCTCCAATATTCAAGTTCATTTAAAATCTTAAAATGAGATTTAGAAATATAAAATGCAGCCAGAGCTTTAGTGCAGGTCTTGGATGAATCCCTAAAATTAAGAATATCAGTTGAGTACCTAAAAACAGAGAATTGAGAAAATGTGTCCTGGCAAAGAATTATGTGAAGCAGGTACATTCAGTTTTTTACTGGTAATATGTATCCATGTTCTTTCCCCAATAACTACTGAGAAGAGTGTGATTCACAGAAGTAAAGTAAAATTCTACCCATGATTGGATTTGTCCCTAGGCCCACATGATTTTTTTTTTTAAAGATCTACTATGAACTCTGACAAGTGACTTGATGAGAATTGCATGCAGATCATCAGTTCATCATCAGGCAGCCAACCACAGTCAGTGATAAAAAATAATTGGCTGAGGTTTCTATCCACTCTCACTCTACTGGACACACAGAGACGTTCGCAGGCAATGCTTCCAAGCCTAGGAGACAACCTGTCTGTGCTTCTTATTCCCCAGGTAGTTTTTATACAGTTCCTTAGCCAGGCGGAAACTGCAGAACAGCTTGTAAACTATATAAAGTAGATGTGTAATGGTGCTGGCAATGTTCGGGCAGTAGCTACCAAGAGTGCAGACTATGGAGAGGCATGAAGAGCCAAGTTCTAGCTGAAACCTATTCTGAATGGAAAAGCTTTTAATAGATGAATTTTCTGTCAATAAATTGCTGCTTTCCATTCTGTTGCCTCTGCCCACTGTTTTATTTGCAGACCTTCTGTGATGTATATTCATGACTTTTTTGGAAAAGAGTAAAAATTTATATTTATGAAACTCTGTATTTTCCTTTCTTAAACAGTGAATGACTACCTGAGTGAGACCTCCATGTCTTGCCTGAGGGTTATCACTTGTTAAATTGAATATGTAATACATACATTTTTCTATTCCACATTGAGGACTTTTTTGTTTGTTTTGGTGGTGATGGTGTTTTATTTTCTGAAACAGGATCTTGCTGTATATCTCTGGTCGGCCTTGCCCTCATTATGTTGCCCAGGCTAGCCTTGATCTTGCTGTGATCCTCCTGGCTCAACCTCTGGAGTGCTGGGATTACTGGTGTGCACCACCGTGGCTGATTTTGAGAACCTTATTGTCTGAATTTTGTCTGCCCTAATTAGGAGTTGAATGAGTGAACTATAGTCTTTTTAATTTTTTATGTAAATACAAGAACCAAACTTTATCAGTGGCCTTTTCATAACTTTTGTAAAAAGATGAGTCACTAAACCATACCTGAGCAGACTTTTCAAGTAAGAGATCATTTCCTTCTGGCCATCCTCTCCCACTCAGATATTTTGTTGTTACTTTTGAAGGTGTCTCCAGAAGTTGTTCTTGCCTTTAGGCCATGAATTATTGTGAGTGAGAAGCATTCAGAAGGATACGGAAATTTATGTGAACTGCAAACACTGAAAGATCACATACTGCAGCCAGATGTGCTACTGCCCCAAAGTGTATGGAAATATGTATACTATGCGTGTATATATACATATGATATACAATACATACACGTTTACAATTCCTTTTAAAATATTACCACATTTATGGTAAGTTTTAATCACAATCCATTTCTTAAATCGCAATTGATAAAATCACTTTGAGATGTGAAAACCAGTAGGTTTATGAACAAAAACCAAAATCTGATGTTTCACCTCATGCCTAAACTGTCTAAAGTACTTTTGCCATCCCCCATCTAGAATATGAATTGCCAAACTTGATCAACTATCTTCCTTCACCTTTGAAAAGAAAAAAACATGTGAGAAGTAAAATTTCTTTAATATTTGTATACATTTATCTCCCTTCTCTCATTTATCTACTAGAAATGTTTTGCTAAAGTGCTGTTGTATTGTCCCTGATGAAAAAGAAATAATGGTCATACTTTATTATTTACTGCTTTGGCTACTGGTTTCAGATGAAACTTGCTTACAGTTTTATGGCAACCTTTCAGTTCTGGTTCAATTTGTATGTGCCAATGTCAAATGTCACAAACGTCTTTTCAGTATCTCTATAGATATATATGAGCTTATCTTCTTGAACTAATGTTATGTATTTGCTTATATCAAACCATCTTGATTTGTTTCCCCCTTTAAATTGTAGTGCTTGATTTTTTTATTCTTTGAAGACTGAAAGTGACTTTGGCTTCTGGTTTTCTGTTTTTATCATCAAATTTTCTATTATGCTTATGACAGTTTCATGAAATGAATATGGTAAGTTTTCTTAGTTTTTTTTTTTTCCAAAATACGATATATATGAGGTACAAGGCACAGTGATTGAATCCAAGATCTTTGGGGATGTATGCATACTTTAGACCAACCAAATCTAGTTGTGTTCACTTGCCAGGTTTATAATGTTGGAGAAATTAACTTCTATAATCATATATTTTATATATTATATATATTTTACTTGTTATTCTTATTTTTATCGGGACAAAACAGTGATTTTATTTTGTTATTTTTAAGGAAACTCTATACTGTTTCCCAAAAGAGTAGTGTGAATTAACATTGACACCAATAGAATGCAAGTGTCCCAGCTTCTGCATCTCTTCGTCTGTACTTGCTACTGCTGGTGTTTTGTTAGTAGTCATTCTGAAAGAATGAGTGATAATATCATTTGGGGTTTGATTCCCATTTTCCTGATCATCAGTGATATTGAATAATTTTTTAATACTTATTGATAATTTGTATACTTTCTCTAAAGAAATATCTACCCAACTTCCTGGCATATTTTTAAATCAGGTTGTTAGTATTTTTCCTATTGTTTATAAATATATTTTGGAGATGGGTTTTGGATTTAGCTCAGTGGTTCTGGAGCCATCTTTGCAAGAGTAAGGGCCAGGGTTCAGTGCTGGTAATCACATACAACAATGGTGGGCATGGAGTCTCACGCCCACCAGCGATCAGAACCACACACCACAGTGCCAGGTGTGGTGGTTCATGCCAATAATCCCAGCACTTGGGAGGTAGAAGCAGGAAGATTGCTGTGAGTTCAAGGCTGAGCTCAAGGCCAGCCTGAACTATAAAAGTCAGACCCTGTCTAAAATATATAATATATGTGTGTGTGTGTGTGTGTGTGTGTGTGTATATATATATATATATATATATATGCATATGTATATGCATATATATATGATAGATAGATATTTCTTTAGATTAACCACTTTTTAGATATGTTATTTACAAATACTTTCTCCCATTCCATAGGTTATCTTTCCACTTTCTCAGTTGTTTCTTTTGTTGTAAAGGTTTTTAGCTGGCATTTTTAGGTTTGTATTTTTATTGTTATTGCCTGTGCTTCTTATATCTATCTTATCCATGAAATCTCTGCCAAGCCTAAAGTCATAAAACTTCTATATTTTCTTGTAAGAATTTATGGTTTCATATATTATGTTTAAGTCTTACATGCACTTTAAGTTGATTTTTGTGTGTGTTAGTGTGAGCTAAAACTCTGATTTCATTCTTTTGCTTGTGTATGTCTATTTTCCCATCTACATTTATTGAAGATATTATCTTCCTCTCCTTGTGTATTCTTGGTATTTTTATTTTTTATTTTGTCACCAATAGCCCAATGTATGGACATGAGACATTTTGTTTATTTATTCATTTGTCTTATTTTTGTTTTTGTTTTCTGGTACTAGGAATCAAATTCAGGACCTTGCATTTGCCTGGCAGGTGTGGTGCCACTGAGCTATATCCCAGCCTCACTTAGTATTTTTAAATAAGAGATCAAAACAGGAGAGGAAATAATAAAATTATTTCTTTTATAAATTGCATGGTCTTTTATATAGGAAAGACATTTCTAAACATTTGTTAGAGCTAATAAACAAAATTAGGAAAGTAACAAGACATAGTCAAGGTACAAAGTTGGTTGCATTTCTACACATACATTATGGGAAAAGTATATTAGGACAATAACATTACTTTGTACCTTGATTTTCACATATTTATTATTTCTCATTCTGTTTTATATTTCTGTATTCATTAAACTGTACTCAAGAAAGGTTTTTATTATGATGTCATTCTTCTTAAATTTCTTTTTTTTTGGGGGGGGGGGGTTTGGAGACAGGGTCTCGCTTTTGTGGTTCAGGCTGGCCCTGAGCTCAGGCTCAAACTCACATCACAGCAATCCTCCTGCCTCTGCCTCCCGAGTGCTGGGATTACCGGTGTGAGCCACCACACCCGGTACTGTGGTATGTGGTACTGGTTGCTGCTGGGCGTGAGTCTCCATGCCCAATATGGTATGTGGTTACCAGAGATACAACCTGGGTCCTTGCACTTGCAAGACAGGTGCCAGAACTACTGAGCTAAATCCCTGGCCCTTTTCTTAAATTTCTTAAAATTTGTTTTGTATCCTAACACATGATTGATCCTGGATAAATATCTCTGTGCATGTAAGATGCACATATATTCCATTGCTGTGCTTTGCAACATATAGCCTCTGTCTCTTAGGTCTAGTGGTTCATAGTGTTCATCAGATCTTCTGTTTCCTTATTCATTTGTCTGACTGCTCTGGCCCTTTGGTTCCATTTAGAATTTTTTATAATTTTCAAGATATAGACAGTGATCTGTCTCCAGTTTGGTTTTATTTTTTTAATCTGAAAAAGTGTTTCTGTCCATTTTTGAAGGACAGTTTCATATGTGTATTATCATTAATTGCCTGTTCTGCTCCACCCTCACACGTGCTTTCAGGACTTTGAATATGCCATCCCACTCTTTTCTGGCCTGCAAGATTTCTGCTGAAAATTTCACTGATAGTTTTATGAGAGTTCTCATGTATGTGTAAAGTGGTTTTTTTTTTTCCTTGCTGCTTTCAAAAATTCTCTTTGTCTTTTATTCTTAGCAATTTGATAAGATACAGGGATAAGATCTTATGGTTTGTGTTTAAATTCTTTACATTGTGCTCAAAGTTATTTCCTTGTGCTTTAAACTGTATTAATATGCCAGTGTGTTTCTTTCATAAATTTATATTTCTATTTTTAATAGAATTTTTTCAATTATTATTTATTTCTAATTGAATAACAAGATCATTTAAAGATACATATTTTTCTCCAAGTACAGTTTGGGCTACAGCTCACAAGTTTTGTCTGTGTAGTATAGACCCACTAATCATAGATAAAATGACTTTAGTTTTAATATTCTTTTTTATCTAATAACTATTTAGAAGAATTAGTTTAAATTGCCCAATTTTTATTTTGGTTGTTGTTATTTTATAAATCATCTCCAGTTTTTCTTTATTTGCTGTCAGCAAATAATACCTATCTTTTACTTTGTCAATTATAATTTTTGTTTTGACTTAATAATTTATTTTGATTTAAAACTTTGGTAAGTGTCTCATGAGCAAAATAAGTATAATATTGATTTTAGGCCATAGAATAAAATGCATAAAATGTGCAAAATTGCATACAAATTAAAGGAGAGATAAAGATTTTTCAGATACAAGCTAAATGAGTTGTCACTAGATCTGATGTATGAGAATTTTTTTTTTTTTTTTTTTTTTTTTAGGTTTTTTGAGACAGGGTCTCGCTTTGTAGTTCAGGCTGGTCCTGAGCTCAGCCTCAAACTCACATCACAGCAATCCTCCTGCCTCTGCCTCCCGAGTGCTGGGATTATGGGCATGAGCCACCACGCTCGGCACTGTGGTATGCAGTACTGATTGCTGCTGGGCATGAGTCTCCATGCCCAGTATTGTATGTGGTTACCAGGTATCGAACCCGGGCCCTTGCACTTGCAAGACAGGTGCCAGAACCACTGATCTATATCCCCGGCCCAGATGTATGAGAATTTTTAAAAGGAGTTAAAGGGACAGAGAACACCTGGGGGAGAATATCAATGAGGAAACAACCCTTGAGTGACACTATAAACCAATAGTGATTAACATTCTACAGAATAGCAATAGCATACACACACTCAACAACAACACCAACAGTACAACAACATATACAGACTTTGGGTTTTAGATTCCTTTTCTGTTTACTTCTTCCATTTTTTCTTATCTCTCCTCTTTACCCTGTTTCTCTTTTTTTCTCATTATTCATGTGAAGATTCAAGAGTGAGAAATGTAGTAAGACCCACTCTTTCTCATCAAGATTCTGTAAATTTTCCCCTCATTTCTAATATTTTCTGTTATATACTTTCGTGGCATAAGGCATGTTTACTACTAAACATTATATCTTGTTAATACTATTATTGTTGATAAAATACTAAAAATAATAAGTGTTGAGCAGGTACCATATAGCAGGTCTTGAACTAGGCATTTTAGAGGAATTTTCTTTTTAACAAATTTTAATTTTTATTGGTACATGTTTGCACTACACAGTGATTACATTCTCCATGGGGAGTTGGTTTGCACGAATGACATATCTTAATTCTTTTGTTCATCCTCTCCCTCTCCCCTCTATCTCTTAGTCTCCTTCTCTTTTGTTCTAATACTTGACATTAATACTTACTTGGATGTATTTATTAGTTCTAATAAGGATAATTTTATACTGTATTATTTATTTCATAATACACAAATGAAAGATGTTTATTTTAGAAAATACTCATCTTTTCTTAGGCATCATTTGTTGATATAATCATAAGTATTGTTTCCTTTTGTTTATAATTTTCCTTGTGTCTATGTGTCTGTCTTTTAATACTTTATTATTAAATTACTTAAGATATATCAGTATATAATAAACATGCAGCCAAAATATTATTAGAATGAATTTATCTTTTGTAATCACTTTTTAAATAATGTATTTCCTTTAGAAGACAATATATTATACTTTGTTTGTGACCCACTATATCATAGTTATGAGAAGAGTTTAAACCATTTACATTTATTGTGTTAGTATGTTTGATTTACTTCTGCAACTTAAAGTTTTTCCTTTTTAATTTAATTTTTTTTTGATTTTGTACTTTCCTTATAAAATGTGAGTTCTTTGTTGAAACATATATAAAAATTAGTTTGGAGAACGTACATCTTGTTTTTATTCCATTTCTTATTCACATCTAACTTTTCTTCCAGTTAACTATATTAATGTTTTTGACAGGACAATTTGTGTTTCCAGTATAGCTGCTGCTTTCCAAGGCTTTACATTCATGTTCAGCCTAGAATCAATTAGGTTCAATGAACACAATGAACTCTGTTGTATTGGTTATAGATTTCTTCTTTTGTTCATGATTTTATTAAAATAATTTATAAAAAATATAAATTAACTCCAGAAAGTAAACAAAGCATATTTGTCATACATATGTGTTATACATATGGTTTTTAACTTTATAGTAATCATGTAACACATGTTAAATGATATAACATATTGTTTATGTGTTATGTATACTCTACTAAATTATGCATGTTTTGAGAAGAAAGAAGAACTAAAGGTGATCTCTTGTCTCCACTTTTTTTTTAGGGTTTTTTTTTTTTTTTTTTTTTTTGACAGGGTCTCGCTTTGTGGTTCAGGCTGGCCCTGAGCTCAGCCTCAAACTCACATCACAATCTTCCTGCCTCTGCCTCCTGAGTTCTGGGATTATAGGCGTGAGCCACCACCCCTGGCACTGTGGTATGTGGTACTGATTGATGCTGGGCGTGAGTCTCCACACCCAGTATAGTATGTGGTTACTGAGGATCGAACCCAGGTCCTTGCACTTGCAAGACAGGCACTGAAACCACTGAGCTAACTCCCCAGCCCCTCTTGTCTCCACTTTAATTTGCTTAAAGTATAACTGGTAGGAGTACTACATATACATCCATCAAACTTAAACAGCTCAAAAATTAAAATATGAATGATGTTGTCAAGTAATGTATGCATATAAATGTTTGATGAGGAGCATATGAAAAAATGCCATGAATACAGAAGTCAGACATGCTGTCTAGAGCTTAAAAATTAAGTAAATCTTGCCAGAGGAAGAACGTCCCCATTGCAAGGTGGGGGAATAGTGTGAACACAAAAGCTGTGCACATGGGCATGTATGTCGTGTTCAAGAGACAGCAAACACATGATCATGGTACTGTCAGAAGTTTCATGGAATTGGAAATGTTTGTTATGGTAAGTACTTCATTCTTCAAATATTTGTTAAGCACTTAGTAACTGCATCAGTTTAGGCTTTCCAGAGAACCTGAACCAATAATTCATTATATGTATATGGAGAGAAAAGGAGAGGAAAAGGCATACAGAATTGATGAGAAGAATGGAGAGGAGGAAGAAAAGCAGGGGAAGGGAGGAGATAGCTCACATGGAGGATGAGAAATCTCAAGATCTATAGTTGGCAAGTTAAAGACCTAGGAGAGCTAGTGATAAGATTCCACTTTGAACGCCGGGGGAGCGCCCAGGGATTGAGGTTGGCGGCGGGCGGCTGGGGGGGGAGGGGCGGCGGCTGTGCCACTGAGTCTGCGCCGGGTTTGGAGTTTGCTTGTCTCCAGGCCCACGCCGGAAGAGCGCCCAGGGACTGAGGTTAGCAGCGGGCGGCTCGGGAAACGGCGACTGTGCCAGTGAATCTGCACCGGGTTTGGAGCTTGCTGGCCTCCAGGCCCACGCCGTAGGAGCGCCCAGGGACTGAGTTTGGCAGCGGGCGGCTCAGGAAGCGGTGACTGTGGCACCGAGTCTGCATCGCTGAATCTGCGCCGGGTTTGGAGTTTGCTTGTCTCCAGGCCCACGCCGGAGGAGCGCCCAGGGACTGAGGTTAGCAGCGGGCGGCTCGGGAAACGGCGACTGCAGCACTGAGTCTGCGTCACTGAATCTGCACCGGGTTTGGAGCTTACTTGTC
>PVIR01003643.1:0-86493 GCA_004026965.1 Petromus typicus | reverse complement strand
GAAGCTATGGTACCATCCATTACTAGAGATAAGATAAATTTGTAAAAGTCTTTTGCAAAGTGATTTGTTCACATATATTAAGAATTATGCAGGAATTCATGCCCTTTGACCTGCAAATCTACATTTTAAGGAAATGTCAAATATGAGAAAATGATATATATGGAGACATATACTTTGGGATTATCTGTGATAGTGAAAAACTGGAATCCTAAATATGCAATACCAGGGAATGATATATCCACTAAAAAGAATATTAAGCAGCTATCAAAATAATCATTAAAACATTTGTTTTAAATGATACTTATGAAGACCAAGTGGCCTTCTAGTGATAAGCTGTTATGTGAGAAAGCTGAACCCAAAGTGTAACTATACTAATAATCACCTATGTAAATTTTCCTGCCTATAAGAAAGGACAGAAGAGGAACACTAAACTATTCATTTGTTAGAATGTTAAGATTATGTGTAATTTTCATTCCTTTTAATTTCTTTTATTGTTGAAACATTATAAACGAAATAAAAATCTGGGGGAAAAACCCACAATGAAAGAAACAGATAGGTACATTCTGTTGTATCCTTCGTAAATCCCTTCACTGAAGAAAGGGATTAAATGTGGCTTACCATAGCAAATCATAAAGTGAGACCCACATACTGCATTTCCTCTCGACCCTCCTACCCTTTTGAGAATAAATTAAAATACAAACACCAGAGTTGAGTTTTTAAAATCCAGGATTATCTCATTATTCTATTTCAAACATATAAAGAAAAAGAATGTGTTCTTTTTTTCTTTAGGATTAAAAGTTTCTGCAGCCAAGTTCCATATGTCTCTTTTCCCTATTGGCAGGGAATGAGCTGGCATTTCTACTGCATGCATATCGCAACTTGTTGACTCCACTCAGGTGTGTAGACTGTGGGGGTGAAGGTCCAGTTAAGCTGGAGGGACCCCAACAGCTCCTGCTTTGTGAAATAAGCATGATAATTTCTACCCAGCTGCAACCTGGGCCTGATGTCAGGCTCCCCCAAAATAGTACATGGGAAGAAAGAGAAATGCTTTGTGAATCCCTCCAGAACTATTCATTTGAGTTCTTTTTCCTTAAGAATCACTGTGGGCTGGAGTGTGGCTCAGTGACAGAGATTGTGTAGCATGCACAAAGCCCTGGATTCTATTTTAAACACCATAAATGAAATGAGAAGAAAAGCCAGTGTGACATAAGGGAAGATATACCCAAGTAGAAGCTTGGCTATGGTGCAGATGGGGGACGAAGTTTTAGGAAAGATGTTTAGTGTTAGTGGTTTAATAATTTGGCTGCGAATTAAGAATTGGCTTTCAAATTCCACTTATATTGTCTCGTTAACTGTGTGATCCTGGGCTCCTCTGAGTGTCTTAAGTCTCTGTTGTAGCTTTAACTATGAAACCAGGGCACTAACAAAACCTAAAGCTAGAATGTGACTATGTAGTTGAAGAATTATCAGTTAAAAGAGTGAAGGAGGAAAACAAGGCTAGGAGTGGTGGTGCATACCTCTTTTCCCAGCTACTGAGCTGAGAGGTTGAGGTAGGAGAATCACTTAAGCCCAATAGTTTCAGGTCAGTCAGGGCAACATGATAACACCCTATCTCAAACAAAGAAAAAAAAACATTAAACAGAAGAGAAAAAGAAATGTTTACTCTCATTAGACCTGTCCCTTCCTCTGGCTTACTTTGGATACCAGGATGGTCTTAATGTACATACATGAGCCAAGTTCATGTCTCACAGTGTGGTTATAGTGATGGCCATTAAATTTTTTTAAATTTTATGTTATCTTCTTTTATTTTTGATGCTGAAGATTAAATCATAGGCCTGGCATGTGCTAAGCATGTGTTCTACCACTGAACCACTACACTTAGCCCAACAATTATGTATTTATTTACTTTTGGTGCCAGGGATTGACTTTGCACTTGTGAGGCAGGCGTCAGTACCACTGAGCTACATCCCCAGCCCCCAGCAATGTTCCTTTAAAGACAGATTTATGTGGGATTCTGTAGCCCTCAAAAATATTCATGGGAATGGGGGTCTAGAAATTTCCTTCACAGTCTTCCCTTGCTTCATTCCTGAATATGTTGCTTCTGGAGGACATTCCAAGATGACTCTCTCCCTTCAAACTGGAATTACTGACCCAGAGACACAGAGGAGCCATTGAACTCTGAGCTGAGCAGATGCCTTCTCAGGAACTTGCATTGTGACACCATGTTATTTTTTCCTGAGGTGAATGACCTCCAAAAGACAAAACTTGGACCAGTGGTCAGTTGCTGTATGGAAACTGATATGTACTCAATGAAGAAAAGTAATTTCTGGTGGGTATCCCACAATGCAATGGACTAGTGAGTCCCTCCATCTCTGGAAGTTTTCAACTTTAGGCTTCAATGCTGTTTACTGGGATAGTGCAGAGAGGCCAGTCTACTCCAAGTCTCGGTGAGCTTAACAGACTATTTATTATTATGAGTTAATTAGTAGTCCATTAATTGATAAATTACTGGTTAAACCATCCTGGAGGCTCTGGGCTGTTCTAGTTTCTCTTGAAGACAATGCCGACTGGAAGATTCCCAGGGCTTGGCAGAGAAGCAGACAGGATACTCATGATTCATCTTCTGGAGCCTTCTTTTCCTTAGAGTGAAATTTTTTCCTCTGTTTATAGAATGTGTGTGTGTGCTTATGTGCATCTACTATACAGCAGAGGTCACCTCATTAATGTACTATTGACTGCCGTTATGTCTTTTCACCTTCCCTCCAGGATCTGAGGTTTTCTTCTTTCTTTAGCTCTGCCCAGCTGTTTTAACCCAGCAACTCTCCTTCCAACATTGTCTTTTCAGAATTTTAGCAGCAGTATCATGACAGCTGTTAACCTTATGGCCCTCAGATGTGCTTGAGTTGAATTTCTTTGCTTTCTCTCCTTCAGTACTAGAAAAGGATACTTCAAAAAGAAATACACAATTTTTCAACACATGAGTTCAGTTGGCCTCCTGTACAAACCTTCACTCATAGCTCCTGTCAAATGCTAGGCCATCAGCTCTTCTACTAAAGGAAAAAATATATTTGTCAACCAAGAAAGATTTTCTTTAAACAGCCTTGAGAAGTCTAAGCTCTTTGTAACAATACTTTGTAGAGCAAGTGGCTAGCTGTTGTCTGTGTGTGTATGTTTGGTTCTCACAACAATCTTGAGACATAAATTGGGTAAGGAGCAATTTTGTACTCCATTATACAGGGTAGTAGTTTAGGAGCAAAGAGGTGAAGTTACATGGATAAGATATGAAAACAGGAGCCAGAAAGGACTAAAGAGGCCCAACGCAGGGAAGATTTGCCCTTTTCTACACTTATTTTTTCATCTAAATCTCAATAAATAAACATCTCTGATGTGCAGGTTCTGGGTGGACTGAATACTGCAAGCAAGAGGACAAAGAGCTGTGATGGTGTGCCAGAGGCGTTACCTGAAATGTGGGCCCAGAGAAGACCTGACATGCTCACTCTCGGAAAAACCCAGGCACAGTGCAGGCACAAAAGTCTACAAATCAGGCAGCAGTGATTCCTGTTCAACCAGAGAGGCTCAGCCAGAAAATCTTTGCTGGGAATGTTAGTACATTCCTTTAATCCCAAGACTCTGAGGGGGTGAGGCCGGAGGATGGAAAGTTTGAACCGAGCCTGGCAACTCAAGAAGACCTTGTCTCAAAACAAAAACAAAAACAAACAAACAAACAAACAAAAAACAGCAAACAAACTGACAAACATTAGGAAATAGCTCAGAGCAAGGACCCTAGGTTCAGTTCCCCAGAACTGCAGAGACAGATAGACGGAGACAGACTGAGAGAGACAGAGGAAGATGGAGACTTGCAAAGCAACAAAGAAAGTTCAAATGATCCATGGGTGCCAGTTGGACTTAGTAAGTGAACTGAAGTTTAAGACTTCTTTAATACAGTTCTTACTTTACCACCTCAAGGACTTTGTTTTCCTTAGCTGGTCCCTAGTCTCATCCATATGGAACTTTTCCTTTCTGCCTTATCAATGGTTACACAGGCCAAGAATTTTCTACCTTCAAGCAATTGCTCATATTGACACTAGGTTTACAGTACCATTGTTCTCATCTTTCCCAGCTCAGACTCTAGACCCAGATCGAACACTGAAAATTAGTGGCTGGGGACTGAGCTCAGTGGTACCATGTCCACCTTGCAAGCCCAAGGACCAAGTTAGATCCTCCATACTGCAAAAAAAAAAAAAAAAAAGTAAGAACTCTTCATAGATCCTCCCAGAAGAAAGGAAGGACCCTTCTTTTGTTTCTCTAATTGCACTAGGTGCCTGATTACGTTCCATCTGATATTTATTTCTCTAATCCTCCTGCCAGCAACTTGAAGGCAAAAGGCTCACATCTCCCTTTAGGACCACATACTGGGCTTTTTGCTAATTGGAATTGAATGAAATGTGAGAGGAGGGATATATCCATATCCCAAGATGTTTCTTTGATATTTTTGGAGCAAACAGGAAATACTTTGGCAATCTGACCACTGGTAATCTGGGGACCTGTGGTCTCATGCTGCCACTCTGACAAGTTCAAAGTTCTCAGAGTTTGGACAGTTTGCAGACCTGGTGAGGGAGACAAAGGCCAGGGAGTCACAAGGGGGTCTTTGCTCTGGGGAAAGTTTCTAAGTCAGTATGGATGATCAGGTATTTCCTGCATCTGACCCACCTGGGTCAGTTATTAAACATTCATGCTCCAAACTCAGTTCCATACAACCAAGTCAAGCTTGCTAGGGCTAGGGCCCAGGGATCTGCATGTGAATTCTCTTACAGTGAAGTTTAACAGAACAACTTTATTGGCTCACTGGAGAAAAAGTTGGTACCTTGGGGAAGAATCCTAGTCAAGGGAGCTCACAAACTAAAAGGAATGAGGAAGATAAAACATGCATACTTCACCTCCGGCACCCAGGATAACAGAAAGTGAAAGTTCAGGGCTGCAGAGCTTGTGGGGTGAGGAATAGCTTCCAGCTGCTGCTCTGGGAGCCTCATCCAGAGCCTTGGATTTAGTAAGGTGCACTGGAAACATTTCAAGCTGGGAGCTTTATTTCTTTTATTTTCTCAGGCTGGAGTTTTTGAGAAACTTTGTAAATTTCCCAGGAGAGAAAGTAAAAATAGAAATGAAGCTTCTTTTATGTGTCTCTCCTTTTCTTCCAGGGCCTTTCCCTTATCTCCATTTACTCTCTCTGGTAAGAGAAGGATGTTGCTGCTGCTTTAGTCATCTCAGGCAAAGTATGGCCAGAGCCCACCTAGTCCACTTGCCTCCCTTTGCTCTATCTCTCAGAACTATGTGAATTTCTTCTGTTTGTACATGGATACTCAATAGCCTCATTGGCAAAATGGGATATTAATTATGTCTTCTGTGTCTTTATTTATATACCAAAGTCCTACTCATCCTTTGCCCCAGGTTACTCTCTCAAAGAAGTCTCCTCCACTTCTCCTTTCCAGAGTGGCTTACCCAATGTGTTGTTTTCTCAGTGCCCTTCTTGCTCACTTATACACTCTTACATTCACACTCTTCTGGGCTGAGTAGTGAGTCTCCCTTTTGGACAAGGCCTAGGTCTCAAATGACACTATAATGTCAGGTATATATAAGGATATATAGGATATATAGTCTCAGATATATCCTGAGTTCTGACACTTGGGTATTGAACCCTCTCCGGGGTGGCTGTGAGACCCAAAGGATGTTGTGTTGAGGCTCTTACCATCTGCCTCAGCTCTTATCATCTGCCTCGGCTCTCACAATAGTGGAAGAGTTTCAGGCTAGTCCATTAGGCTGAAGACTTCTCAGCTGGGTCTGGAGAAAGAGTAGAGAGTTATCCACCTGGGGTGTGTGGTACTTTAGGACTGAGAAGTGTGCCTCCCACACCAGACCAGTTGGAAATCAGTCTTGATCTGTATGGCCAGAAGGGCATTAGAGGCAAAGTTTTCCTCTGATCTTGGAAGCTGCCATATCTGGTACAAAGTAGGTACTTGGCCTTCATAGAGGGCCCCAGAGGAAATGGGAGAACCAAATGCTTACTTGCTAGCTAAATGGGCTTTGGTGAAAGGAGTCAGGACAAAACCCAGCTCTCAGCTTAATTAAAAAGAGTGCTTAATCCCTCCCCCAACAAATGCAGATGCCCACAAGGAGAACAGGAGCCTAGTGGCCAGGAAAACCGAAGCCCTATAAACAAACACTCGGAGCTGTGCAGGGCAGGTTCACTATGATCTGATACAATGACTATTGTCAGGAAGAGCTGTTTTTCCATGTTTTTGTACCCTTTTCTTCACATTTTCTTTTGCTACCTAATTTCATGCATCAGAAGTCAAAAGACAAAAGGTCAGGCTGGTTGGTTTACAGGCAGCAAACTCCTTACCACCAGCAACGTGTGTCCAAGGAAGCGCTTTGCGGCACTGACTGACCACAGATACCAGCAGGTTTTCACCCCACTTAATTCTTTTTTGTCATTTCATGGGGTATGTGAATCTGTCTGAATTGCATGAGAAATAAGATACCAACTGCTGTAATAAACTAGGAAAAAGTATTCCCTTTCAGTTTACCAAACTGTTTCTCTCACATATGCTGTTTATAAGAAGTAGTGTCTAACAAGGAGAATCCCACCAATATGCTGTCAGCATGGTAACACAGAGAACCTAACACACATGCACACACACAGACAGACACACACACATGCACACACATGTGTATACATATGTAAATATATACTATAAGTATAAAATCTGAATTTTCTTGTTTTTCTGAGGGAATTTGTAAAGATATCTTTAGAAAATTATCAACACATATTCTTAAAATTATTTTAACTGAAATTTTAGCATAAATAATTTAGTATGATTGCATTGGTATAAATATTTTATTCTCAGACCTTAGATCTTCTCAATATTTCATTTTGAGTTGTTAGTGATAGTGGGACACTGGATTTCTTTTTTTATGTGGTAGTAGACACCATGTTTTTATGAACAGAATACAATTCCAGAATTTCCTATTACACATATTTTCATGATTTAGGGGGAAATGACTTTGTTGTTCTGTGTTCATAAGCTAATTGTTCCAAATACATCTCATCTGGCTGAAAATGCCACATGAGATATCTTTAATTTTTCTTTTTGCAAACCATTTTTTAAGATTTCTGCTCAGTGTGAAAAGGTTTAGTCTCTGTCTCCATTACAAAGTAAAGGAGAATTTATGCATATTTGAGAAAGATCTCTAGTGACTGCCTGACACTGGGGTTGGCTTCAGGGCAACCTCCAGGACCCTCTGAACCTAAGCTGAGCTCCATTTGTCCATCTCACTCTGGACTCAGTTCTGGAAGGAACTACCAGCAAAACAGCTGGCCAAGTTGCTGAAGCAGGTAATCAAGTTGCTAAAACAGGTAAAAAGAGTACAGTTTATTTCAGGTATGTCTTCAAACACATATTTTATATACTGTTGCCTCCTGACATCTTCTTACGACTTCCTTCCCTAAAGAAAAAAATAGCAACCAGCCCACACCTCACCCAGACTATGGTGTTCTCTCCAGGTGAAGCACCCCAATCCTGGTGTGATCATCTGCCATAGCAGTAAAGTTACTCAGACAGAGGGAGAATTAAGTAAGGTAGAACATAAAAGGGCCTAGTTAGAGGTGCGTTTCACTTCCATTTAGCATTCTGATGCATGTCAAAAACTAAGAGAATCGTTTAGTCTGTGCATTCACCCTAACTCAGAATTGCATGTGAAGTAGGTTCCTTTATGTTCCAGTACTTCATGTAATCAGATTATATCATATTAAAATATTATTAGTTTAAAACACATTAAATGAATGTAAGTCTGGTCTGGAGCATGAATATTTAAAGCTCACATTACATGGTGAAATAGAAAAAAGAATAGAGAGGTCACAATTCATAACATCAGTATCAGAGAAAAATCCTACAAGCCAACTATTTTTAGGAAAATATGATTTTATTGTTTACAAATTCTAGTATTGTTAAATTAAAAGGAAATATAAAAAACAAACTGATTTATCCTTGTTTTCAATAGGAACATTAGTAAATTTTTTCACTGCTTTCTTTTGGATAGTGAATTACTGGGACATGTTGGCAAATTTTAAATAAAACCTTCTGCCTACTTTCCGTGTTCATATGTTGCAAATGTAACTGCAATCAATTTTCCTAAAAATCTTCTAGGCGTTGCTTTTAAATCTAGTCTATGCGCCCACGTATTCTACATACACTTGACTTTTGCCATGTGTACCTGTGCACTGCGAACTAGTCGCGGATCTGAGTTGAAATGAACCTATCGAAAGACCCAGATCTGTGTTCTTAAGAGGCTTCTCTCAGAAACACTTTTAATTAACGCGAGACAAACAGGAAAGGGAAATAAACAATAACGCACCAAGAACACCAGTTTGTCAGAACACCCAGTCTCATCGTATATTGCAGCGATATCCGAGTGGCACTCCAGCGAGTTGAGAGTTAGACCTCGAAGCCCCTGAGGCTTACAGGACCCCACACAACAGAAACGAACGTTTTGACCCAAACCGGTTCTCAAACCCTTTCTGCTGCAAGCGCCTCCTGAACCCGGCGGTAGCAACTGGTCCCCCTTAAGCGCTTTTTCTGCGCTGCGACCCGGGAGTTGAAGGTGAGAGGCGCCCCATCCACCTCGGCACCGCCCGTAGGCGAGCCCCAAGCTCATACCGCATGGGACTCGCTCCCCGCGACGCGGCTTCCACCCTCAACCCTGACGGGTCTAGACCTCACAGACCACGCAGGGCGGGGTTGTGCACTAGGGGAGCAGCCTGCCAAAGGTGCAGTACCACGTGCGAGCTGAGCGAACCGGCATCCTGCGAGTGCAGCTCGGGCCACAGGCTCTATCTCTCTCTGGAAGACCTGGGCCCTGTCTTAGGGCGGGGCCTCTTCTCCGGCCTGGACGTCCACTCACACCCACCCTCAGGGAGAACTCCTCCCGGGAGTTGCAGGGATACTGGTTACCAAGTCTTGCCCAGGGAGAGGCCCAACGACTGACCACGACGGTCCAATCCTTGCCCAAATGCGGCCCGGGGTCTGCGGAGGGAGATTGCCCGGCCAGAATTGAGCCCAGGGTTGGCCTCACGGGCCCTGGAGCCCCGGTGTTTCTTGGCTAAATTGAACAGCCAGCGCTTGGCTCCGTGCCTCCTGACTTTCCCCCACCCCCGCAGCTTCTTAGCTGGAGGGAAGCTCACAGCGTGCCTAGGTCAACCCCTTCCGCGTCTCTTTTCTTTTCCTGTCACTCTCTGTTCTCGGTTTCTGCTTTCTCCCTCTCACAGAATGCCAGAACGCAAAGGGGCCTGGAGGAGCCTCCACACCAGCCCCTTTCTTGGGCCTCTAATCTGCATTTTCTCAGTCTTGTCTCTGCCTTTCCATATTTCTTTCTCTCTCTTTTTTTCTTGCAGACTTAGCTATCATGTCTGTTTCTCTGACTTTTCTGCTTGGTACAGCCTTAAGTCGAGGTGTGCTGAAGTTGATATGTTGTCCTGGCAACGTGGACAGAAAGAATGTCTTATTTTGTCCTCGGAACATTTCTGGTCACTATAGTTTGGTTTCCTCATGGGGGGGTGCCAGGTTCTGCGTTGCAGGCCGCTTCTACGAGGTGCCGGCTCGCTTTGTGGCAGTGTAAGCGCGCGCTCGGTGTAGACACACGGTCTGTGGTTGCAAACGAGGGCAGGTTATCCAAACCGAAAGCTGAGCAGAGTTGGGTTTCTGAGATGCTGAGTGATGAGTAAAGGAGATGGGGAAATTTTAGGTATCCACGTGCCAGTTTGTGCCTAGACTCTCTCTGGCCGGCCCCTTGCTCTCCATCTCTAACAGCGCAGCACCACTTCCTTGTCCTCTGGAGAGGCTGGTTTGGCACCTGCTCCAGGGCTGGGAGCCGCCCTTCCGGCCAACGCCGCGGGAGTCAGCAAAGTCGGAAGCTGGCGAACCAAGCGCCAGGAGGCACCGACCCACAGCTGACGGGGCACAGGAATCGTGGCGGGGCCTTGATACCGCAAGGAAGGGCTCTGTGAATTATGAACGGAACACCGGCCCGGCTGGATCTGCGGCTTGCGGCCAGCAGCGCGGGCCCCCTCGGGAAAGCATGTTTGTTTGGCGCTTCTCCTGAGCGCACCAAGCGCAACACGGCGGCGAGACCAGGGCCGGGTAAACCCGCCACTCTCAAGGTTTGGCCTACTCTTCCTTCTTTCCTGGGGACTGGCAGGAACAAAGTAGTGGTTAGTGGGCCCTACCCTAACCCCAGAGCTCCCACAAACCCAAAATAAACACGTAAAACTCACCAAAGCACCCTACAAACACAAAAACTAACGCCACGACATAAAAACAGGAAGAATCTCCATCGAAAAGCATAGCTCACGAAAAACCAAAATCGAAAAAAACAAGACAAACAAAAATTTCCAATGGAACGAGCACAAACAACACCCGTTATAACAAAATCAGAACAGAACAAAACACCGCCCAGAAGGAAACTCTTTCAAAGAACACACAAAAAGACAATCTACAGGAACAAAAGTACAAAAACCACCCAAAATCAAAACACACAAGAATGTAAACAAAACCCATCCAAAAGACCCGAGACTCACAGAGCTAAACCCGCTAAAATCAAATCCACGAAAAAAACAACACAGCGAACACCGGAAACAAAAGACTCTGTCATGGATCATGAAAAGAAAACTCACAGAAAGCAAACAAAAACAAAAACAAAGCCCCTAAATAGGGAAACACCAAACTCCCGCTCCCAGCCCGGGTGAAATGTCACTCCCGGGAGGGCTTTGGATCTCCAGGCTCCGACAGGCCGCTGCTCCTCGGCGCTGCCTCCTAGCGCGGGGCGAGGCGAGAGGGCGGGAAGCTGGAGCCAGGGCCGGGCGTGGAGGGACAGAACAGCGCTCGGAGATCGCCCAAAACCAAACCGCGTAGTGGAGATCAGGACCCGCAGGCTACAGGGAGGAGGTGGCGCGGGGGGACCGCGCAGACCACTCGATGGGGGGGCCGCGCGGGAATCCACAGCCACGTTTCGGATGGTGGCGAAATCTGCTTAGTGGATACGCGATGTCCGGTTCCCGCTACCCCCCCTTCCTTGAACTCTAGGCTCTTCCCCCTAGGTTGTGGCCCAGCCTCGTGACCACCCTCTCCAAAAACAAATACTCTCTGAGGATGATTCACTCTCCGAAACTGTCATTGTCCGGCAGGCCAGGAGTCCTTCTGCGCCGCGCTCACCCCGCCCCGGAGAACCTTCCCCTGCGACTCCCCGCGGCGGGGCCCCACGGGCCTCCAGTGGCCAAGGAGGGAGACTGGCCAAGCGAAGCGGCCGACTCGGGCCTCGGGAGGGAGACGGGGAGGAGCGCTTCGAGCCCGGCCGAAGAGAGCCGGCCGGGCGTGCCCCACCTCGGCCCGGACCCTGTCGGTCTGACTGCCCTCCGGAATCGAGTCCCGTGCCCTGGAGATGCAGAAAAGTCTCCGGTCCTGTGGGCAGGGAGTTCCGGTCAGGGGCGGGCTGAGGTGTCGGAGTCTCCCTCCACTCTCCAGGACCCGCTGTTCTGGAGATGGTTCTGCTGTGCCCCGGCGCTCCAAAGCGGAGCCCGGGATTTTGTCTCCAGTACTTCACAGCCTAGCGGCTCCGCTCCGGGCCGGAGCCGGACGTGCTGTACGGTGGGGTTCAGGGACCTGGAAGCTGAGTGGGACCTGGGGACTCGAGATGTGGCGCTGCTCTAAAGTCAGGGGCCCAGCGCGAGTGCTGGCGCTGAAGTTCGTGATGGGGGTGGGGTGGTTGGGAGCCTTAGGGGCGGGCGCCGCCCTAGGGGTGAATGTGAGGATGCGGGACCTGCCGTCCACTCTGTGCCTGGCATCACCGCTCGTCTCTACCCCTTTGGAGAACATTTGCTTGGCAGAGTGGTTATTTCTTTAAAAACAAAAACCTGGTCTGCGCCCACAGACACAACTAGGTTTGCACGTGGAGGGGTCACTATCCCGAGCACTGCGCAGAGGGCAGGAACCCCAAGATGCAGGTTTGGTAGAGGGTGCGGCCAGGAGGCCCGGGCCCCAGGCTCGGTGTTAAGTCCGTCCTTTCCCGCAGGCGCGCGGACCCGCGGCCGGAGCTTTCTGAAGCTCCCTTCCCTCCCCCCCCCACCCCACCCCTTATAAAAGTCCGGGGCGGCGCGGCGCGGCGCTGCTGCTCTCCCGGCCTCTCGCTCTGCTCCGGCCCGGCCCTGTCCGCCCCGTCTGGCGCGCCAAGCTGGCCGGGCCGCAGCGCGAACACCCTTTCCGGACTCTGGGCCCGAAGTACAGGGCGGCGCGCTGGGGGCGCGGCGTGTCTGGGGACATCTTGTGATGTTGGCGAGAACAGGACATGATCTCACATGGCGAGAAGCTCTTTAGTTCCTTAATCATTTCACGGTGCCTTCGGACGCTTTTTTTCCACCTAAAACGTTTAGTTTCAGCTCAGTGATCAGCTACCCCAGCTCTGCGGGGGAGCGGAAGGGTTGAATTATTCTGACCTGTGAGCAGCCCCTGGCACAGAAAAAAAAAAAAAAGGCACAAAAATAGTGGAAACTTTTCCCCCTGTCCATTCCATCAAGTCCTGAAATATCAAAATGGATTTAGAGAAAAATTACCCGACTCCTCGGACCGGCAGGACAGGTAGGACCGCGATACGGGCCCCAGATGTACTAAGGCTGGGACACAACCAGGCGTTGGTCACCTGGTAGGGCACCCTTGGAAGAGGAGGGAGTGCGCTGCATTTTCTCAGGGACTGTCTGTCTGTCTGTGTGTCTCTTCACCGATCTGTTCCTATACTTCTGTATCAATCTCGGTGTCTTCGAGTTTGCCTGTTTTTTTCCCGTTTCTGAGTGGTTTCCTTGGCGTCTAGATGTGTACAAGTTTGTGTCTGTTTATATGAGAAGCTCACTGTGTACACTAGTGAAAGTAAGTTACTATGTCGCATTTTCAGAATTTCTGAGCTTGTCCGTAAGAGTTTGCTTGCCCGTTATATCTATTTATCTATGAATGTATTAGTGCATGAGCTGTCATCCGTATGCTCTTTTACGTATCCAAAATGCGTGTTTTGAGTGTTATGCAGATGATTTAGGTAAGTTCTGGAGTGTACCTACTGTTTTTAAGAGTTTGTGTTGACCAGTCATATCCCAAGTGATTTTAGAAGTGAGAAAAGATGATGTCTCTGAGCCCTCCATTTTTGGTGTCAACTGCTGTCCAGTGTATACATGCCAAAGCACAAAAGTGTCTGTCTAAAGGTACAGGCAGGGATCTGGGGCCTGTTGGGTTGACTACCGTTCTAAGCATGGACAGTCAGGCCCAAGTGCCATTTATTGAGAGATGAAAGCATGAGAGGAGATGGTACTACTTCACTCCTCGGACACTGTTGAGCTTGGTGTGTATAAAAGGATCTCTTGTGTCAGGCATAACTTTGGTGGGTAGGTTGGTCAAGCTCTAGGCTACTGAGGACATTTCTAAGGCTTTCTGGCCTATCTGCTTTTACTTGGATTAACCTTTGCCACTGGGTGTGTGTGTGTGTGTGTGTGTGTGTGTGTGTGTGTGTATCTGTGGTATGTCTTTAGGTATTTTTATCCTGTGGGTACTGCTACAATGGAGAGCATTACTGAGTGGATGTTTGTACCTGACCTGGGCATTTAGCTCAAGTGACTGACTGCAAACACAAGCTTTCTTGGCGCAGGGTTGGTGTGTCTCCCTGATAGGCCCAGGAAGTGGGGAGCAGGGTGTGTTTATGTCTGAGAGAAGGTGGCCTGCACAGTAGCCGCTGACTGCCCTGAGGCTTAAACTGGTCCTTGGGCCTTTCACTCCCTAGGCCATTGTGCAGCTTTACACACACGCTCTCTCTGCCCTGGCAACCTCCTCACCCCAGGCTATCTGTGAGCCCCCTACCTTTGCTCTAGTCCCCAACAGAGATCAAAGAACAGAGAGAGAAACTTAGAGCCCAAACCCAAGACACCTTCCTCTGTGTAGGTGTATTTTCAAAATGTTGAGAGCAGGATCTAAGAAAGGGAACAGGAGAGCATTTTTGGAATGAAGGCACTGAAAAAAGAATCTGAAAACCTCTTTTCTCAGTCTTCAATTCCTAAACAGCTTTCCTCTCCTCCAGCGGTGGCCCTTCAGTAGATGGAATGCCTCTGGATGGCTGTGCATGGGACCAGGAATTGTGTATGTGCTGGAACCAGGCTGGAAGTGTGAGGGTCAGGGAGAGTGGCTGTGGGCCACAGGCTGCCTCTCCCAACAAGCTGTCTACCAAGAATGTAATTCATAGCGGTCGATGGGCTCTTTGATTAGTTCAATCGCCTGAATAATCGTTTAATCGATAAAGCATTTCATTCCTCAGAGGAGCTTGACTGGGTGGGGACTGGGAGGGGGGCTTAGCGGAGTTGGAGTTTTAAATCCCGAGAGCCACGCCCCTTCCCTGGGAAGGGTTGGTGTAAGGGCGGCTTTCTCTGGAAAAAGGTGACAGCTCAGGTGATCCTGCACTTCTGCCAGTCAACACTGGTCTGGACCCTGGCTGGAGGAAGGAGGAGGAGGAAGGTGGAAGCTGAGGAGCTGTCCAGACTGTTGCTAAAGGGATGTTTGTGTCCATCTGCTCCAAGGCCTTCTTCCCTCTCCCAACTGTTGGACCTTTCATAGGCCAGCAGATCTCTCCTTTCTTCCTTAAGAACCATTTTTCATTCCTTCCCCAACCTTAGAAACCTCATCTGTACAATGGTCCTTCTGGCTCTAAGCCCAAGATTAGGCAAGGTCAGAAGTCAGCACTAAAACACTCCCCTCTCTCCTTATAGTGTGGGAAAGGAAAAGAAGCATTTCAGAGAGGCCAGAAACTTAGGGGACCATAAAGCAGGGGCTCTAGTGGGAATAAGTTTGAAAAGAGATCTCTCCACCATTAGACTTCTAATTCCTGCTGGGAGAGAAAACTCGCTCCCACCCTTCAGGGATGCCCATTGGAAAAAAACCTACTATTTGGGCAAGCTAACTGCAGCAGGAACACTTGAGTCCCTTGCCAGGAAGCCCTGGATAGGCTGAACACTTTCTCACTGGCACCAGCATTCAGCTTTACAGCTCTGAAATGAGCCCAGGATGGAATGAGATTACTGTTCCCCAGACAGAGAACTTCTTCTCACAGAGCCTTGAGTGTAACATCCCAGGGGTTCTCTGCATTAGACACACCAGAAGCCAAGGCTTCAGGAGAAAGGGCTGCCAGTCTTAAGTAAGGGTGGGGGTGCCCTAGTGTTTCTGTTTGCAGGTGTGTGGGGGTGGGATAGGGCCAGACTGGTAATGATAACAACTCCGACGATGCAGTCAGGGTACACTTGAAAAATCGGGATAAATTCTTCTAGGTCAGCCTTTAATGACTCCTATAAACAGACCTGAGATGAATAAAGCAGACTCTTGATGAAGGTGAAGGAATCACACAGGAATGTCTGCACCCTGACTTGCAGTATCATTGCAGGTCAGCTGCCTTCCCTCTTTGATGAGAACCTATCAGGTTAGAACAGCAGTGCTCAGGAACCTCTGATCTTTCCCAAAGCAACCTGTCAGAGCCCTTTATGGTTTCCTCTTGCCCCAGGCATGAGCAGGGAAATAGGCTGGACTTGGGTTGGGTGGATGAGCTCAGGTTCTCAGGAGCATTACAGCAACCCCATATTCTGATGCTGTTACTCAGTGAACTGGAGGGAGTGGGGGAAGGGTAGGAAAGGCGTGCCTGAGTCCCGAGTGATCTGAGGTCTCCAGCTACAGAGCAAAGGGGACAAGATGCTCTTGAACATTATTCTCAATGGGCTTTCTTTCACTAGCAAAGTTTTCTACAGTTTGATTTCTATCAGTGGAGTTACTTTTTGGATGGTTCAGCCCCCGGGGCCTAGCGTATAGCTTTACCTAAAGTTCTGTTGCTAGGGAAAAGAAGCAGGGTGACTCTTGTGCCAAAGTGCTTGACCTTGTTCAGTGTGCCACCAATACCATTCCTTGCTAGTCCTTCCTCCTAGTTTCAACTGCAGATCCTGAGGTACTACCGCAGAAAGCCCAGCTCCGAAGAGAAGCAGCTGTGTTCTTTCTACTTCTGTGGACTGTGCTTTGGTGACCTGTCAGGCTTCGTTGGTAACCACCATATCCGGACTGGTCACACCTTTTGGAGTTAAAAGTTCCCAGAGGGTATCCTGCTCCGACAAGAGGTGAATAATCCCTACTCAATTCACCTGCCCTTCACACAATAAGGTTCAGGGGGAAGCTGATTACTGCACACTGGTTAGGCTGGTCCTGTGAATTAGAGTTCCTTCATGGGATAAACAGCTAAGGTGTGAAAAGGGTAACTGGTGTTGCTCCTATCAGATATTGGTGCTATCTCCTATCGGAATAATATCTAGTTTTATCATGTCCCCAAAGTGCTGCGGAGATTGTCTAAGCAGCACAAAAAAAAAAAAAAAAGCTTTCTTGGGCATTTGCCAATGGGTTTCTTAGATTTGTCAGTATCCCTCTTCCCCCAACAACAGCCAGCCACTGAGTGGTTTGCAAAGGCACTTCTGAGGAAGATTTCTAGCCCATAACCTTTCTTCTACCCTAGTCTCATTGTGTATGTGAGAACTTAGACAAGTCATGTGATTCCCTCCTGGCCTCAAGTTCCACATTGGTAACATAGGAGAAAATACAACCTCATAGCTCTTTTAGCTCTAAGATGCTGGATCTGAGTGTGTAGTAGGCAAAAGCCTAAAAAGTGGGGCCAGGGATGAGGATGTGACTTGCATCTTCTCTCAGGGTGGTCCCACACTCCAGCTTCTCCGTTAAGAAAACACTGCTGTGACCTCCAGTCTGGCCTGGGTCTCTGAATTACAGTGATTTCTGATCCACTGGGCACCACTGGAGGGACCTCACTCAGGAACCCTACCTAGTTCGTCCCAGTCCCTCTCCTGTTTGATTTTCTTGCTCCAAGAGTTGGGAGTAGGGCAAAGATCTAGGCTGCAAAGCCTTCAGACAATGGAGAGATAATGCCACCACCCCACCCCCACACACACTGAAGCCTGCTGGGTCCCGAGAGGCCCCCATTGGGCCGGGCCGTTTTCTGCAGCTGTGCTCTGGCAGAGATTATGTCTGAGACTGGTGTGTCAGCACCGGAAACTTGTCTACCGGTAAGGGGCAGCTGGATCTAGGACAACTACAGAGTGTGGACCCCAAGGCAGACCCAGGTACAGAGCTGTGGTAGGTGGAGCAGGGGTAAAGACAGGGAAGAGGAGGGAAGAATTAGTTTGAAAATGAAGCTAGAAGGTGACTTGAGAGTCTTCCCAGGATTACTCTGTGTTCTGATCTCCTTACAAGCTCAGGTCTATAGCGGGCATCTCAGAGTCTTTATTTTGGTAGCTTTATGTTTAATATTAGAACAGTATCACATATAATTTCAAAATGGTGAATTTTAGGGCCACTTCCATGAGCCACTGGGACAGAGAAATGTTTAGTATTTTTGCTAAGGTTGGTCCCTCTCACACCATAGGCTCTGCATAGCACTGCAGCTTCCTAGGTGAAGAATGCCTGGCTCTTGATTCTTTTCCAAGCTTCAATTGCTTTGTAGTCCTAGAGACTTACACTCCTGAAGAATAGACTCCTTGGTTAAAAACTTCTCAGTCAGACAGATTTTACTAGAAATCTATATTCATTTTGTATAAAAGCTACAGTACCTTCTCCAGATGAGGAAGGTCAGATTTTCCCAGTTGCTGGAAGCCACAGCATCGTAGCCTCCCCCACACACCACTTTATTGGATCCTTGCAGATAGAACAGGACTGCCCAGATCCTGCTTCCAGAACCCTCATTAGCACCAGAGACCTGGCTCATTTGATTTCCGGAGGCCTCGCACAGGAGAGAATTACTCCTGCCAGTGGACAGAAGCATTCGGCTGCAACCCTCAAGGTCCCTGCTAACTCCCAGCTTGAGGACTGAAACCGGCTTACTGCCCAGTGTTTGGGCAGCCTGGTCCAAAGGCTCTTCTCCCAGTAAGCTCTAAGGGAATAGAAAATAACCTTTCCCCCAGTCTCGGCCTTTGGTCAATGCAGAATTGGGAGTCTTGAAAATAAACTGAGGAGATGAAAGGACAAAGAATAAGTGGCTGTGGCTTAGCAGGTACTTCATAAAATTGGGAAATGTTTCTATCAGAAGGATCCTTTATGGCAACCTAGTTAACTCTGCCCATTTTACAGATGAGGAAAGTGAGGTCGGAACTGGCAGGTATCCACACACTATGAGTCCATCGCCTACATTGAAAGCGAGATTTCTATTGCTCTCCATGGTTTCCTCCAACATCTGTGGCTGGTTTTGTTTTGTTTCTCCTTTTGGTGTCTATTCCCCTACTCTCATCTTTCATTCTCACCGTGGTTGCCCCCCAGGTCATCCCAGAACCCCAATGCCAAAGTGAGAAGGGAGGGTCCAGGCAAGATCAGCGAGGGGACTCTCTTGGCACTGCGTGGGCCCTCTGCCCCTCCTTCTGCCCCCATCAGCGATCCACTAGGCCTGGGCCCCGCGCGTTTGTCAATGAACGTGGCGCCGCAGCCTGGGCCCCGCCCCCTATTCTCTCTCATTGCCCAGGTATCCTCTAATCAGGCGGAGCCCGCGGGTAGGTTAGCCAATGGGATGGTGTTTCGGGCCAAGACCTAGAGCCGCCACTCTGATTGGCTCTCTCGGAAATGATTGGCAGGTTAGCCCCCGCCCCGCCCCCGCCCGGAGGGAGGCTGAGCCCCGGGCGGCGCTGTCCACACGCAGCGGGTCCTGAAAGCGGCTCCGGGGCGGCGCGGTGGCGCACTGTGCGCGCCAAGCAGGCGGAGGGCTAGCGCCGGCGGCGGCGGCGGCGACGGCGTGGACGGTCCAAGGCGGCAGTGGCTTCGTCTCAGCACCGACAGTCCCGGCGGCCTTGGTGGCGGGGACCCTCCGGCTCGCTCCTCAGCGCCTCGCTCCTCGCCCGGGGCGGGCGCGGCGCTGTCCCGGAAGAGGCGGCGGGAAGGCAGTCCGCGCAGACCCGAGAGCGGGCTACGGGCTCGAAGAGTTGGCAGGCGGCAGGCAGATAGCCTGGAGAGAAGCGGTCGGTCCCTGCTGTCCGCACTCCTGGTCCCAGCGATGGGGGAAGAGCGGGGGCCGCGGAAACTTTGAAGGCAACGGGTTCCAGGCTTTGAGGCTGGCGAGCTTCTGCGGAACTCAGGGCTCTCGGCCCCGGCAACTGTGGCGGAAGCGTCTCCGAAGCCTGTGGGCCCCCGCGCTGCCAGAGAAGTTCTTTGCAACTTCGTTCCAGACGTCCGAGAGCCAGTTCCGGAGAGGCCGAGGGGCCAAGTCGGAGTCCCAGGGACTCATAGAAGCAGAGAGAGTGAGGATCTGGAGGAGAGCGAGGCGAGGGATCGAAGAGGGATCCCCGAGCAGCGAGGCCGCGGAACCAGTCCGGCAGCCTGCGGGCCGCGCTGCGGCCAAAGTGCAGCTCCGGACTGTGTGCTGCGGAGGCCTCCTCAGAGCGGCTCCAGCCAGGGACTGGGGGGCTCCGAGGCGTCCTGGAGGTGGGCCCCTGACGCTATGTCCCCGAAGCCACGGGCGGCTCGGTGGCAGCTACCCGCGGTCGGGCCGGGAGCCGCCGCTTGAGCCAGCCAGGGAGCGAAGCCGGCGGAGCTGGGCGCCGGCGCCCAGACTGTAGCGCCGTTTCCCGCCCGTACGCAGTTGTCGACAATCTTCTGCGGGGAGCTGAGAGTGACCCCAGGTTCCAGCCGTGTTTGCTGAGCTCGACTCGCACGGCGCTCGGCCCGGTGGCTCGGCTCTCTAGCCGCCCTGGGCAGCCCCTTGGCGCCGGGAGGCGGCAGACTGGGCCGACCTGCAGTCTGGAGCGCCCCGATGGAAATACACTGTAAGCACGACCCGTTTGCATCCATGCATAGTAAGTAGGCGGCGAGATCGCTTCTCTCACTCTCCAGCCGGGACTGGGTTGGGGGTGCCGGACGGCGGGCAGGTACCAAGGCCGGGAGAAACCAGACCTCCTTGGCCATGTGGCCAACTTTGCAAAGTACAAGGGCTCCAAAGGCAGGGAACCTGGAACAACGCACTTGGCGGCTCAGGCCGGAGCACCTGGCCGGAATCCCGCCTCCAGCAACGCTAGTGTAGGCAGTCAGCTGCAGCCTTTCCTGGGCTCCAGCAGCAACAACTCATAGGGCCTTGCTTCAGCGCTTGTGAAGGGCTCGGGGCTGCTCTAGGCGGAGGGCAAGAAGTTACAGTGAGAGATCAGTCTGACTGTGGAACACTGCCCCACACCCCAATCCTGATGGCGCCTTTTTTTTTTTTTTCTTCAGCCACTGGGCTGTTCAAGACTTGTACTTGGAGGGAAAGTGGATCCCTGACCAATCCCTGAACGTGTGAAGGAAGAGGTTGAGAGCTAAGAGGACAAGGTTTCCAGGCTACAAAGGCGTCCTGGAGTGAGGAGGGGGATTTGAAAAATCAACGAAGTCTGGGTCCCTGAGCTAATCATTGGCTTAGGAGGTGGCGAGTTCATAAAGAGACCCTTAAAGACCCCATTGGTTCCTTCTCTGTAGGACGCCTGGCTCACGGTGGCTTCTTTCATAGAAAGAAAGAGAAAGAGAGGGAGAGAGAAAGAAAGAAAGAAAAAAAAGAAAGAAAGATAAGAAAGACAAGCTAATTAGTCACCACACAGGCGCCCCCTCCTTCTGAGAGCCGCTGAGTGTGTAGGAGACGGGAAGGGTCATTTCAGGCGGGCACGGGGACAGGCAAGGCCCTCCTGGCTGCCGGACTGGATGGATCCTGCCAGTCCACCCATTAGCACCGCCTTCTGTGAGATGAGTGCTGCTCTCAGGGTGAGTTAACGCCAGATTAGATTCGGAGATTTCAAGGAAATTCCAAGTGGAACAAATCGCGTTTCCCTTCTTGTTGGCTGTGGAGCCTACTGGGGAAAGCGCCAGGCTTTGGCAGCCTTCGGTCAGATTCCGTATGAGTCTCTGTGGGCTGCAGGTCAGGGACTTGCTCCCTGGTTAGGAGCCCTCCCCAATCCCTGCTCCCCTCCACAGTCGGGGATCTGACTTCCCTAATAATGGGTCCCCTATTTAACAAAGGCAGCAGAGACCCGGTTGGAGAGAAGGCTAGCTTCCAGGTCTAGAATGTCTGTGTGTGTCTTACCCCAGAAAGCTGAGTGGCCTGGGAAGCAGGGGAAGGCTTGTCTAGGCAGCGGGTTGGCTACAGGCGGGTCAGTTTCTCTTTGTGTCAGTATCCCCAGTCTGAGGCAGTCCTCCAAAACGGTGTGGCAGTTTGCTCAGGAAAGCCTTCTTGCTCCTGTCCCAGCCCAAACGATTCTTCACGGTTTGGGGCCGCTGCACAAATGGTTTCTAGTCCATGGTGACCCGAGCAACCTCCAAAGTCTTTTTCTGGTCAGACTTGAGCCTGGCTCTGGAGAGCTCCGGTCTTATAAAGTGAACCAGAAAACAGATGAATTCGGAGTGATATTCAGAGATGTAAACTCGTGGCCGAGTTAAGAAGTGACTGGGGAATAAGAGGGGGGAAAACTGGCCTCTGTGCTTTTCCTTGGTGACAGGAATCCACAAGCCTTTGCTGTTTCGTCCCCGCTTCCTTCTGTGGAGCGCTGGGCTGCTCAGAGGTGGTGCCCTGGCCCTGGGAGAGAAGATAGCATAAGATTTGATGGTCTCCCTGCTGTGCATCAGCAAGGAGATGGCAGCTTCTTCCAGGTGCTGGGTAAAAAACTGCTAATGTCTGTGTCTCCTTGCTCAGGACTTCAATCTGTCCCAGCTTTCCACTTTCAATTTCCTGGGGAGCACTGTGATGGCTGGGCCCAAGCCAACCTAGTTTTCAAAGTTGGTGCAAGTTCTTTTTCTTTTTAAAAAAGCTTTGGTTTGGGCCCCCAAAGTTGTTTACTCGCACGGTATAGGCCTGCTTTCGTGCTCAATTTATGGACTATAAGGATGGGGTGGGGCAAATAGATCCTGGGAGATGGCTGGGATAAAAACAGGGGCTCAAGCACAGTCTCCCCTTCTCATCTTTCTGCCCCTGGCCAGGCTCCCAACTTCTGAGCAGGGTCAGTTTCGTGGGGAGGGGCGGGTACTCCTAAGAAACAGGCTTATGAATTCAGAGTTGCCCCACCCCCACTACATGTTCATCATTCACAGCAGCACAAAGCCTTCCCCAAGATGTTTCCTTCTCCCAAGCATCTGTATCAGTTATCAAGCGTGTCTGTAACTAGTGCCTACCTGAGGGTCACTCAGACTTTCAATTACATCCATCTTATAAAATATGATACTGAGGTCAGAGAGACAAAAGGAATGGCAGAAGTTCACATGGGTAAAGCTGAAGCTAGTTCTTGGGTCCCCCTGGCATAAACATTGGGCTCTGGAGGATCTGTGGACTCAGACTCCAGTGAGGGAAATGCACTGGAGTGTGAGGACACTCGTGCAAGGCTTTCTCTCTGTATATCCAACCATATCTGTATATACCCACAACCTCACTTGTCACATATGTCGGCAAGTATCTACCCACTGAAGAGTCCATTGGAGATTTCATCCCTGCCCTGTCCTTATACTTCTGTTTGCATATCTATAGACTTCATTCTTCCTTTTTGGTGAATCTAGGAGAAATTTCATTGACCCTGTAGTTCAATCCACAGCTGAGTCAGCAGAGACCTCCCCTCAAGACATTCTGGACAGCCAGGGTCTTGGGATAGGGGCAGGGCCTTGATGTGCAGCATGTCCTTATCAGGGCCTGAGTAGCATCTGTGGAAGGCAGGCTCTTCCAGACCAGAGCTGAAAAGGCCCCAGGGACATCTTCAATTCAACCCTTCTTCCTCCAGCTCCTTCTAAATCCCATTCTATCTGCCTATGAAAGCTGGTTTGTGTTTTCCTTGTATCTGTTTCCTAGTTTTGACCTGATTTATTTGTTCATCTCTGTGCCAGTCTCTCTCTAAATCATACATTTTTTTCTGAGAAGTGTAGCACTTTCTCAGTAAATGAGTCCACACATTTACTGAAGTCCTGTAGCTAGAGTCCACAGGAACTAGAGGTTGGAACTTGGGTTCACCAACGGCATCCAGAGCTGGGGTGGGGGCAGGAAAACAAAGATCCATCTTTACAGAAGTCTGTCTTGCAGATACCACCTTCCTAGTCTTCTCTGTTTTCTCTTCTTTTCTTGATGTGTTCTGGCTTCTTCATTCCACTTCTTGTTCTGCCTGCCTAATCTGCTTTCTTTCCAAGGTGTCTCTCTTTGCTCTCTGGCTGCTATAGTTCTTATGCTTTGTACCTTTCCCACTTACTTCTCTTTTCCTCTTTTCTTCCATTGTCCCACCTCCTCTCTCCCAGACTTTTAGCTTCCCTTCTTTCTAATCCCTAAACCAATGACTTCTCAGATCACAAGTCTGATCACAAGTCTCTCAAAATTTCCTCCCTGATATGTTCAAAGAGCTCTGTTAGATACGACCTTTCCTTTCCTTTCTACCCCGCTTCCTTCCATCCTTCCTACCTTCCTTCTTTTATTTTTTAATGTCTGGAATGTTTCAAAACAGTCAGAATGGATTAAACTTGATTTCAAAAATCAGAAAAAAATTCAGCGTAGAACTGGAACTAAGTACTACACTCATCTATACAATTGTGTTTTTCCTTAAGCTTGAGCATGGAAATTTTAGAAAATATTCATAGAAACTTCAGTGGATTGTTGGGTCGGTTTTAAAGATATGAGTTATGTTTTACATGTTTTGCCTCCTCTTGGTGTTGTTCATGAACATGGATAGTAGATGATGCTGGAGGAAAATGGCTGTTTTATGTTTTAGAGTTTGAGTGTGTCTCTGTGTATGTGTGTGAGTCCTTGGAAGTGCTGTGGCTTCCCCTATACAGTCCAGTCTCATCCCAGTCAGTCCCAGTTAAGGAGTTAGTTTAAGTCCCAGTTAAGGAGGCAAGAGGAAGTTTCCCTTTCCTTGGCTCCTGGGCTGCCAGCAGCATCACTGTATACCTGGACTTGGCTTTTGGCTCCAATCCCCCAGCAATGTCAGTTAGTGACTGATTAACGGCTACAAGGTCAATGATGTTGCTACATTAGATCACTTTGTGTTCGCTGGTTTGGCTTTTCAATTTACTCAGGTCCTGTTTCCCCTCTAGATGTACTGTAACATAAGAAAAAGAAATGCATGCATGGACCCGTTTTACTTAAAATCCATCCCAGAGCCCTTGTAAAATCTGGGACTCAGAAGCTTTCTTCAGTATTCTTTTTCCCCAACTCTAAACCAACTTCAAGCCGCTTGTCTGTTCTAAAGCACTCCAAAAATTCCAGGGAAATGCCTTTTGTAAGCAGTCTCGATGCAGTAAAGTGGAATGTGCTGTGTGTAGAAGATCCTATGGACCATTTCTTTTGTGTGCTTTGAGAGGGTGCAGTGGTCAAGTCTGCATGTCAGCCTCATCTTCTTAAATACTTTAATTTTTAAAAAAAAATTAAGACAGTGGTTAGGATTTGTCTTAGTAGATACTTAATAGTATTCTGCGGATACTATTATATTTTTTAAAAAGCCCTTCATGGTTAAATTAGATTGATTTCAAAACATTTTTTCCTCATGTGAAGGCTTATTGACATAGTCCTTTGTACTTTTAAAAGCATTTGTTGAAAATAAAAGTTGGGTTTTTTCCTCTTTAAATTCGAAGTATTTTAAGACATCATTTTTCCCCCCACATAATCTTCTTTAGATTTAAGCATAATGCAGTAAGTTGCGCCTCTGTGTAATTTATAGTTAGTATAGATTGAAGTCTTTTCATACTTCATTGTTAAAAAAATTTATGAGGAAAATGCTAGTAATTAATGGAAACATGGTATGGTGATACTTGCTGTTAACGGCTCGAGTAACTGGCTGCAGAAGGACAAAGGCTAAGATTAATTTTAAAAAGCAACCTAGGGTCCTCGTGTAGGCTGCACAATTGGATTCAGGTGCATGAGACACCCAGCCTGCTGGCCGTTTGTGAACAGAGGGACTTTGGGTGCTCACAAGGGTTTCTCCTGTGTGACTGGTTCTAACCACCCTTCTCCTTGCCTTTTGTTTCTGATCTGTTCCAGGACATGGAGGAGTGAATCAGCTTGGGGGGGTTTTTGTGAATGGACGGCCACTCCCGGATGTAGTCCGCCAAAGGATAGTGGAACTTGCTCATCAAGGTGTCAGGCCCTGCGACATCTCCAGGCAGCTTCGGGTCAGCCATGGTTGTGTCAGCAAAATTCTTGGCAGGTAAAGGCAGGAGCTCCAGGCTTCCCTTGATCTTTCAAATAAAGACCTAGATGATGATCCAGCAACAGTCCAATGTGCCCATGTCGCTGTGAGGATCACTGTGGCGTTTGGCCCTATATACACAGCACTTTTGAGGTTGAAGTCTTCTCGAGGCCATCCAATTCAAAGTAGCCCTGGAAAACCCCTGTCTCAAGTAACATGTGGAATATAATGGCTGAGAAAAGACTGGTTTCTGAAAGCTTGGTGAATTATTCTAAAGAATGTAAGAGTAAGAAGCACTCAGGAATTTCCCCTACTCATCTTAGATGAGCTCACGTAGGGCTGGGTGGAGAATCTGTGAGACATAATATCACACAACCAGAGTTCAGTATTTCTCTCTCCTCTCTTCTCTTTCTTCTTCTTCCTGTCTCTCTCTCTCTCTCTTTCTCTCTCTTTCTCTCTCTCTCTCTCTCTCTTTCTCTCTCTCTCTGTCTCTCTTTCTCTCCCTTTTTTTGGTGAGTGTTTTGAAACCAAGGATTTGCATGTGATAAGCACATGCTCTACCATTGAGCTGTATTTCCAGCCCTTGATGTTTCATTTTAATGTTTTCAAAAAACATATTCTATATACAAAAGTCAGCCATCATTTTTAGTGTGGGCTTATCATCAGCCTTACTAGGTTGAGCTGCAGTATTTTCCTTCTGTATGTTTTGTTTTATTTGTAGTGACAGGCATCTGAAGTATGTATGAAATTAGAAAGGAGAAAAAGAAACTGGGAAACACTAACTCTCAAATCTGGCATTTGAAAGTTACTTCTTGACCCAGCGATTTGCCACAAGCAAAATACTAACAATGACGATTCTCCCAGAGGGCTGTATAGCCTTTTAATGTTAACATTTATTTTCACAGTAGCCTCAGCATGACGCAGCAGAGCATGTTTTAAGATGAGTAACAAACCTAGCAAGCTGGAGTGACTAACCTGGGTTTCTCTGCCGGGTCGTGGGTTGGGATGAAGCCTGAAGCTGGGCCATCTGTATCTCCTCATATCCCCAGAGCATAGCCATAGCTTTGTTTTTAGAAAGACGATTGCCCTAGGTCTGCCTTGGCAGGCAGGAACATACTCAGGCTTAGCTGGTCAGCGCTTCCTATTTTCTTTCCCCAGACCACAAGGCAACCTTCATCTTGTACCTTGCATTATAGTATGAGAAGAGGGGCCTGAATATAAAAAAACAATATTCTGTAGTATGTCAGTGACATTGTGACTTTCTGCTTGCTCTTGTCCTTCCATCTACTGGAATTCAAGAAATTCTCACAGATGGAGGGAACAGCAGTGTCGAATAACCTTTGAGAGTCTTGCTTGAGGCCAGTGAAGGGGTTCAAGGCCAGGTCTGGCAGCTTCTTCCGGCCCTTCCATCCTTGTGTTTCTTTCTACTCTTCCTGCCCAGTGCAGGTCACCTCAGCTGTGGATGCTGAGGCTCTGCTCCTGCTTTGCACTCAGCCAACAAATGAGCCCCAGCCAGAGTTCAGAGAGTATCACAGGAAATCGGCCTAGGATTCCTATTAGAGGGTTCCTTCAAACAGGATAGAGCCCAGAGTAACAGAAAAAAGTAGCAGACAGGAAGGCAGAGAAAAGAGAGAAAACAAAGCAGAAAGAAAAGGATTTTATAAAAAGAACTAGAAAGAAATAGAGCAGCAAAGACAAAAGAAGAGAGAGAAGAGAGAAAAGAAATCTTTTAGGTCCTCTCAGCATCAGACTTCTAGAACTGAAGGAGTTTCAGATATATCTTCTTGTGAAGCTTCTTTGTACTGAGGAAGAGGGAGAAAGAAGGCCCTTCCTTTGTTTTTGCTGAGACATCTTTGCGGAGCCGACATTTTGCTTGCTGTCTGAAATCTTCAAGATCCCGAGCCTTTTTCTGAGGGGACATCCAAATGCTGAAACCTCATGTTCTACTGTCCCATGGTGACTAAGGGGCATAGGGATCTTTACAAGTGCAGTCGGCAGCCTCCCTCGGCCCAGAATAGATTTGTCACTAGGTAGAGTGGCACTCGGAAGTTACACGCTGCTCCGGTGCCCGGCCGTTTAAGTTGTCAACAATAAATTGGAATTTCATAGCTCATTATTTTCATAACTAAGAACTACAGTGGACAAAATGTCACTCTAATTAGAACTGCCTTTTAAGAAACAAGTTCAGCCCTAAAACTGGGACTGGGAATTTCTGAATTGGTGCTGTTCCATCCACAGCACCATTCTTTTTTTTTTTTTTATCACCAAAGAATTTGATGGACACTCGTGAGATGACAGATTGTAGACAGTGTGTGATGTGTGGTGGGTGTGGTTTAAGAGGTGGTGTGGTAAGGCAGGCAAGATAGCTGTCCCCTCAGGAAGGACAGCTTGGTGAATCTTGGTGGTCTGCCAGGAGTGTGGGCATTTGGGGCAGAGCTCAAGGCTGCAGAGGGATTGGAGAGGCACAACTTGGTGGCATGTGAGGCTCAGTTAAATTCACCCGAGTTAAATTCACACCTGGTTCTTGTCCTCTCTCATCGGAGCCTGGTTGTTTGGAATTGGATGGTAATTGACACAGTAAAAATAAACACTTTAGTGGGGATTTTAATCTTCAACTTGTGCTCTTTATTTTATGTTTTCATAGCAATTTGATGTTTTTGTCTTCACAATAGCCCTCCAATTCAAGCAGGGCAAACATCTCCCCCTGTACTATAGGTGGGATAATCAAGCCTAGAGAGGCTAAATGAGTTGGCCAGGATTGAACAGCCAGTGAGTGTCAGAGCCACTGACAAGCACCCACTTCTTGCTTCCCAGACCAATGCTCCCTGCACTAAAGGGCACTGTATATTGGTGGCTGCTGTATGTCTTTTGTCTGTGAGCCAAAGGGCTGCACAGCTGTTTTGCTGAGATGAAAGGAGGGTTATTAAGTCTGAATCCTCACTTGACACAGTTGCGAGTTGGGTTTTCAGGAGTGTCAGTGCTGCCTTCCAAAGGCCTGGCCCATGTGTCAGTCAGAAGGGAGACAGAGACTGCTCACTTCGAGATGACAGCCTCCCACAGAGGCTCTAGGTGGGATGGGTGGGGAACGCTGAGTGCTGTCACCCTCCAGCCATGTATTTGGAAGGGGCTCTTCATCCTGTTGTCCTCTGGTTGCTGTGCGAATGTGCAGTCCAACTTGACCATCATAGTGTGAACAGCTAGCATAGGTTGCCTACATCTGTAACTCATGCCCTGAGACTACCACTGTCCAAGCAGGCGTTTCTTGGGCCAAGGATTTAGCTCAGTGGTTCCGGCGCCTGTCTTGCAAGCACAAGGACCTGGGTTCGATCCCCGGCAACTACATAAAATACTGGGCGTGGAGACTCAGACCCAGCAGCAATCAGTACCACATACCACAGTGCCAGGCGTGGTGGCTCACGCCTGTAATCCCAGCACTCAGGAGGCAGAGGCAGGAAGATTGCTGTGATGTGAGCTGGAGGCTGAGCTCCGGGCCAGCCTGAACTACAAAGTGAGACCCTGTCTCAAGAAAAACAAAACAAACAACCCCCCCTCAAAAAAAAACCCCAAAACAAAACAAACAGGCATTTCTTTCTTGACTATTCATTCAGCAAGTGAATGAATGTTGTATGTGAAAATATCTGCAAAATAGTAAAGCCCTCCGTAGTTACAAGGAGTCATCATTATTATAATTTTAAATGTTGTTATCAAAGTAATAGATTGCTCTAGCAGGAAGAGCACTGAATTCAGAGTCAGGTTTGAAAGCTGGGGCTGCCTTGAGCTTCTAGAAGTTAGGTGAGACAGTCTTTTGCTCATTTATTCACCTTATCTGAAGCGCTGCTGGCCTCAGAGGATTGGTAGGAGGATCAAAACGATTTGAAGAGGAGCTCTGTAAACTGCAGAGTGCTGTACCTAAACAATGGGTTGATGTGTTATAGCACAAACTGATTTTCTGTTGTAAAACTAGCAAGACTTTTAGAGTCTATAATGATTGCAGTGTGCCTGGATTTACTTCTTTTCTATGTATTTTTTTTTTTTAACAAAAAAACCTGGATATTTTGAAATTCCTGTTGGGACTAACAATTTTCCAGCAAATTACAGAAAATTACTTTCATAGTTTTTCACAAAGAGGGAGGATAGGTTGGAGCTTGTTTTTATGGTCAGAGTTTGTGATGACTCACACTCTGCTCAGTGAAAAATAGAATTTTTACTTGTACTTCACTGCCGCTAAATTATTTATTTTCTTCTACAATACTTGCCACCTTGGCCCTAAACACTTACTTGGCTGAGAATTTCAGCCCTGAGGAATGTTACCTGCTATGGTTCCTGGACACTCTTTCCATCCATCCCAGAATTAACTTGTACTCTTACCTCTTGCAAATACTTGGTAGGTTAAAACATTTTTATTTATTTCTAAAATGCCTTTTGTTAAGAAATTTCAATGGTAAAACAATCTCTTTTGGAAGCGGAGACCAGAAATTCCTCTATAAATACTGAGAGAGACATCAGGGATAGCTTATGTCTAGGAAAAAAAAAACATTGAGTCATTTTTTTCCCTCCTGAAATGAGCTTTCATGGCACTCTTCTCCCTGGTCTCGGTTTTACTGTAAAACCCTGACATCCTATTTGCGTTAACGAGGAAAAGCTGATAGCATGGAATTGTCCTTAGAAACAGCCGTTTACCTCAGGGGAAGTCCCTGGAAGAGCTGCCGAGACTTGTGGTTGGTTTTTTTGACTGCTCGAGTTTTGACTTCCAAAACACATTTCCTATAATTCTGGATTCCAACACTCCTTTTACTTTTATTCCAGGGTTATTATTTTTCTTTAGGGGAAAATAAGATGTATTTTAATGGGTGATTTCACAGGATCTTGGAAATTCTGCTGGGGGATAGGACAGCTAGAAAATGAAAGGTCTAAGTCACTTTCTTGGGAAAAATTCAAAGAGTTATCTCTGCAGTTCTAGTTTGGCCACTTGTTCTTGGGTGACCTTGAGGAAGCCATTTAACTGCTAGGAACCTGTTTTCATCACAGAGAAGTGGCCATCTATCTGTTCATCTACTCATTGATTCATTTAAAACAGTTTATGTGTATTAGCACTGTTGAGGATCAAATGGAAAAACTGACTTGAAAATTCTTTGTGAATTGTAAAGTGGTAGTTGAATGGAAGTTAATTTTTGTCAGTATGTAGGAAACATGAGTCATGTATTAAATTTTAAAATTTTCTGGTAACACATGAAAAATAAAACTAATTACATTTGACTCATTTAAGATAATTTATAAAAATTACCATTTCAACATATAACCAATACAGAAATTATTAGTGATATATTTTACATTTTTATACGGTTTTAAAAACCTGATTTGTGGTTCACATTAGCAGTGTATATCAAATCACACTAGCCATATTTCACAATGTTCATGTATTTTGCTGGTTCCTCATGGCTAAACACCTTTCTCCTTGGGTCCTAGGTATTACGAGACAGGAAGCATCAAGCCTGGGGTAATTGGAGGATCCAAACCAAAGGTTGCCACACCCAAAGTGGTGGAAAAAATTGCTGAGTACAAACGCCAAAATCCCACCATGTTTGCCTGGGAGATCAGGGACCGGCTGCTGGCAGAGCGAGTTTGTGACAATGACACAGTGCCCAGCGTCAGTTCCATCAACAGGTGAGGGACTGGTACTGGTGGGGATCTGGGGCTTGGGATAGGGATCCTGAATGTTCTGTGTGTATCTTCCCTGAAGATCTGGTGTCTCCTTCTGTCAAAGCTCCTTATAGGTTAGTGGAGAAGAGGGGTGTGAATGGGGCCCTTTGGGTCTCTGTTTCCTCTCTTCTCACCAAAGTGGGTAGAAATTGTAGATTCAGGAAGAGAAGACCACGCCAATAGCCTGGTTGCCTGCAAACCACGTGAGCCCGGAGTGATTTCCATCACTTCCTTCACAGTCCGGCTGTGTGGAGCCCTTGGCAGTGAATTGTCTTCAATAAGCCTTCAAAGACACCCTATCCCTGCCAGCCAAGGCTCAGTGTCTTAGCACTAGCTGTGTCAGTGGTTTCCAGGAAGAAATTCTTGCCTCCAGTTTGGGCAAAGGTTGAGCTAGTGAATGTGACAAGAAGAACTCTCACTTGACACTGGGAGATTTAGCTCCTTGTCCCTGCTCTGCCACTAACTGGAAGAAGGACCTTGATGACTTGCCTGAGATCCCAGGATCCTGGTGGTCCTGTTGTGGGTCTTCTATCTCCCAGAATGAATTTCAGGATACGAAGATGTTATCGAGTGAGGGGACTCTCTCTCCTCCCCAGATCTTATTCGCGGAGAGAGAAAGACCAAGGTAGCAGGCATGACATCTGTGTGGGAGCCACAGTGACTTTCTCTTCTTCCTGTGCTAATCCACGCTGTAGTGAATGTACTTCCAGAGCTTTAAGAATAAAATTTATTTTTATTTATGTATTTATTTACAAACCACTGCCAGTGATTGAACCCAGGTCTTCACACATGCTAGGAAAATACTACTGAGCTATACCCCCTCAGCACTAAAAATTAATTATCTGGAAAACAATTTTTTAAAATTATAGACAGTGTGGTCTCAGCCCTGTTTAAAGTCAAAAAGTCAGAAACAAGGTTATGAGATGAACAGAAATGATTAGTCTTAAATTCCACAAAGAAAAGAAACCAGCAAACTGAGAACTCGAACAGTTCCCATTCTTTTACTGCCCTGCTGTGGTCAGTGCAGAGCCCGTCTGGACATAGCGGGCCCCTCTGGCAGAAAGACGTGGTTAGGCTGACATGTCACTGAGGTCCCTTTGGTCCTAATGCCGCCCCTTCTGTGGTGATTCAAATGCACAGAATCTCTGTTTGAGGAGACGTGCTGATATTTTGTAAATGGTTGCCCTGTTTTCTTTCTCTTGGCCAACCATTACCAGGGCTCTGGAGCCATGCAAAGTGCTGAGGAGATGGAGGGGAAGTGAGCACACAGCTCCTCAGTCTGTATTCTAGAGAGACTCCTTGTGTTGACTGGGACTCTGCTATGCACTTCAAAGACTGCATGGCCTGGACAAACTTACTGAGGATGAAAGAAAGATTCTATGGTTTTGGGGGGAGGTGGGGGAATAACATTTTTTCTTTTTCTGAATTATGGAATACTCCAATGTTTTTCCTGAGTCCACTACTCCTGACTTATCTAAGGATTTCTATGACACAAAAAACAGTATGAGTTTTTGGAGCCTACCAAGGCATGAATGTGTTTTTGATGAATATAATTAAACCAACGCTGGAGAAGTTCTGTTCTGCAGAGGAATCTTAGTCCAAATAACGGTCAGGTTTTGGGGACCATTGTTTACCAGTGTCCAGAATACATATAATTAGGTGGCTCACAAGATACCTTTAGGTACACGACGGGGCTCATAAACTCTAGTCTTATGGGGCTGACAGACAATGTAATGAAGGAAGCTGGCTAGGTGTAGACTGTAGGGAATGGTAGGGTCTATGGCAAACTAGACAACACAGGCTCTGCTTCTCAGCTCCAGCTGAAAGTTTCCAGGAAGGTGGGACCAGTTTTTTCCACTGTTGTTGTTATCATTGTCCTTCCAGAGAACTCAGGAACCGTGCATGGATCTGTATTTGCAAATGTGTTTGCACATGTTCAGTTTCTGCATGTTTGTTTCTGGGGATTGAACCCAGGGTCTTTACATTCAACTCCCTTTTCACCCCTTTGTAAACATGTTTTAATTTTGAGATCAGTCTCACTAAGTCACTAAATTGTCCAGCGGGGGCTTGAGCCTGTGTTCCTCCTGCTGCAGCCTCTCAGAGCGCTGGGTTTATAGATGCATGTCACAGGTACATCTTTGTCTTTTTAAGTGCTGGAAAATAATTTCAAGTATAACCCATTGGCAGGGGCCTCTGTAATGCAAGGATAACAATTGACTTAAATTGAGTCAGGCTGAATTTATTTTCATATATTTAGAAAACTGTAACTGGCACCCCAAACCAGTGGGTTTATGAACTTGGCAAACTTTTTCTTACTTCAGTAGTGGGAACTACAATTGCCATGTGAAATACATTTAATTAAGTGAAGAAGTAACCCATTTGAGAGAAACGCGTGCAGCAAAGAGACCTGGTGCGTACCAATGTAGTAAGGCGGTGACAGGGCCACTTGATTGGGTGGCACAAGGACATTGCTTGTCCGCTGATGCTTTGTGCCTGAGCTGGGCCTTTAGTTGTGATGTTCTGGCTGCTTAGATATCCCACGTCCATTCAAAATATTTACCTTTAATGGTCATTTTGACTTTGGAGAAGAGCTGGACTTTGTACACTGCCAGATCCAGGAATCAAGTGGATGAGGATACATGACAATGTTTTTTTTTACAAACCTGCCTTTCTGCTGAACGGCAGTCAGCAGCAGCATTTACTACATTTTTGATCATACTTTGTAAAGACATTTTGGAAAGAGGACTGCCAGAGCTGCTTATGAAAATGGCAAGAATGATGAGATAAGTGTGTTCAAAGATGAAGGAAGTGTTTTTAGGGGGACTAGTGGCAATATGTCTTGTCCCTTAGCACTTGTTTTAAATATTCACTGTTTATTTCAGTCACACTTCATTTAGAAACTAAGGCCTAGAGATAAGCAGGAAAGAAAGGTTACTTGAGACAGAGACAGGAGTGAAGTGGATGGTGAAATGAGAGCTGGTCTGGCTCTGCCACTGTCCTAGGCAGCACAGTCAGTGACAGAGCTAAGGTTCTGAGAAGAAGGGAAGAGAAGAGTAAGGTGGTCTGCCTCTACTTCAAAGCCCTGTAGTGGAAGTGTTCTACTGCCGTATCTGGCCTCTTGGGTCCTTAACTTGTTCCAGGGCTTCTCTCTGGAAGTGCTCTGGCTGCTCACTGCACCCTTCCGTAAGAGCTCACTGAGTGTGGATAAAATTTATTCTGATGCACGGCCACCCACAGAAAGCGCGAGCCCTGGCGATGTCTGTGTGACCTTCCACAGGGAGGCAAAACTCCCATTGTGTTCAAATGGTTGTGGCTCCTAAATCCTGCCCCCAAGTGTCGCTTTGTAGAGGATCCACAAGTTTCTCTCAACCTGGCCTCTGTCGGAGGCTGTTTCTCACCGTTTCCTGTTTTGGGTGGCTTGGGAGGGTGTGATGGCTGCACTTGTGGCTTTCTGGTCGCCACTGGGTCCTCTCCACTTTCCACTGGCAGGAGTGTGTGCCTTTCTGCTGCCTTCCAGGGTGGACCCAGTAAACTGGGACTGACAGAGATTTCAGCACGGTGGAGTGAGTGCTTTGAGGCTCGTGGGAAATCTCTTGAGACACGAACCACCTTATTTGGCTTCTTACCCAGTATTTTCTGGGATGCTGTACAACCTACAGGAGATGTTTTTGGAGTGTTAATTGGAGGTGGCTGTCTTAGAACTGACTCAGGCACTGGACAGAACAGTGTCTTGCTTCCTCTGTTTGAGTCCCATGATGCTACGTCAGGAACCCAGTAGTGGGCACAGCAAATGGCGTTCCTGGTTAAGGGGCAGCGGTGGTTAGTGCCACCTGCTCATTGTCAGGTGAAAACATGGAGCCAGCATTGCTCAGTGTTCTGATTTTTCAAGAAAAGTGAGAACTTAGATATTTTTGGAAAAACTCACAAGTCGTGCCTATTGGCAATTGATTCAAATAGGCTGCTCAGGGGCTGAAGGTAGCCCACGGGCAGCAGTTTGTTGATTCTTGTAATCCTAAATTGGGCAGCAAGTCTTCTGAGAGTGCTCACTCACTCCTTCTTTCTCCAGCGTCAGATTTGGCTTAGATCCCACCTGGGCCTCCTTCTAGCTCAGTCCAGCTAGACCCCAGGGATCTGGATTCTCAGTGCAGTTGATGGTCCTTGCTTCTTTCCACACTGATGGCAGTTTCATCAGGGCCAGAGGAAGGAATATTTCTTCAGTGCTGTCTCCTCCCTTTTAGGACTCCATGATTTTCTCTTCCAGTGTAATTTTGTAAGGGGCGGTGGGAGAGGGTGGTGAGAAGACCTCTAGCTTTTCAGAGGAAGGGGAGTGGTGTTGAAGTGGGATCCGTTATTACCTGTATTATGGGAAGTCCCTGGGAGTTTTAATCCTCAAATACGGAGTGGATTTTGCATCGAAATTGTTTTTGTGCTTCAGCTAGGAAATATTTCACAGTGGGACTGTCTCTCTTCAGTGTTGCTCAAAGTGCTCAGGCATGGGAGCTGGGAGTGTGGGTTGATTTGCACTGTGATCCCAGGCTTTCTAGGAAAGAATGATTGTTGAACTGCCTTGTACCAGGGGTTGTTCCGGTAGCAGCCAACCTCAAGCTGATGCTTTGTAACATCAAAAGAACGAGGCTTTTTGTGGGGGAAGTGTTGGTGATCAAACCAGCGGCTTCTTGCATGTGAGGCAAATACTCTACTATTAAACTACGTTTCCAGGAAACACCTTTTAATGTTGACTGCCAAGCAGTTCCAAATATCTCCAGGTTAAAAAAACCTGGAGTATTCTTATTGGGACAGACTGGGACAGATCGAGATGACAACTTGTCATTTTATTACTTAAGTTTTTCTTAAGAACTGCTACAATTTCCTGTTATCACTCTTCTCAATGTAAGGTGATGCTTTTTGTTTTTACTTGGTGCTGCTACTGCAAGCAGATGGATAAAATCTCTCACCCTTGTGAGCAGCTTATAGGGTCCCCTATAATTCTAGGATGCTCATAAAGTACCATTTCAGATTTAAAACACGGGGTGAGGATGGCTTCTTTCCCCTTCCCAGCACTCAAAGAGGACCCTTATGGTTTTTTAAATAAAATGTGAAAAATATGAAAATTTTAAGGTTGAAATTGGCCATTAGTTCTCATGAGGACACTGATGAACAATATTTAAAGATTATTGAGCATTTACTATATATCAACTACTTCTCAGTAGTTATTCTTTTTTTTTAAGAATGAGATAGGTTCATGCTATATAGTTTAAATTGGCCTTGGATTCACTATGTAGCCTAACTTGCTTTGAACTCGTGGTAACCCTTTCTGCTTCAGCCTCCATGCATTGGGATTACAAGCGTGCACTCCTGCGCCTGGCTAAGTAATTACTTATTTCAATCCTAATAAAAACTCTAAGGGGTAGCATGATTTTTAGTTTCATTTTGCAGATGAAGAAACTGAGGCAGAGAAGTAATTTACCCAAGGTTATGTAAATGGTAAATTGCAAAGCTGAAATTCAAATCCTAGTAGTTTTGTTTTTGGAACCTGTGCATCTAATCATATAATACAGGTGTTTGTCAATGACATGACAATTGATAATGCTTTGCTGGTAGTTTGTAAATATGTTAAAATAAAAATGAAAAATATATCATTTTCTTTCTTTTGCATATGTATTTTTTATTTATTTATTTATTTTTAGAGTTTTGAGACAGGGTCTTGCTTTGTAGTTCAGGCCAGCCCTGAATTCACTGTGTAGCCCAAGTTAGCCTCAAACTCACAGCAATCCTTCTGCCTCTGCCTCCTGAGTGCTGGGATTACAAGTATGAACTGCCACGCACGGCACTGTGGTATGTGGTACTGGAGATCAAATTCTAGACCTCGTGCTTGCCAGGCAGATGTCTGAACCACTGAGCTAAATCCCTGGCCCCATATGTACAAATTTAACAAATGTTAAGATTTTATGCTAGACTTCAGTGGGAAATAATGCTCTATTTTATCACATATTTAATATGTAGATAAACTACATTTATATCTGACATAGCCATATGCTCAGCTATCTGGCTTTATCTCTATCTGCAGAGAAGGTGATATATACCATAAGTTAGATTGAACAGCAATTTCATTTGAGGTGGTCAGAAAGTCTGCCTTGCTGCCGTGTCTTTGTCCAGTCCATGCTGTGTTTGCTTAGTTAAAATAAATGCTTTGCAGATGGGAGAAAACAAACAAACACACACATTCTCTGAACATAACTAGAAAAGGAAACACTTGAGCTGACTTATCAGAAAAAGGCAAAATGCTCTGGCCACACTCAAGTAGCCATCAGTCCAGAGGGCCTGTGATTGGGCTGTAGGGTAGACAGACAGCACAATATAGGCCATTAACTGAAGGTGCTAAGTGCTCTGGGTGTCCAGTGCCCGAACTATAAAGTCAGGAAGGGCAGAGCCTACTGACTATTGAGCTTAAGGGGAAGCACTTGCAAGTATATATATATATGTGTGTGTGTGTGTGTGTGTGTGTGTGTGTGTGTGTGTGTGTGTGTGTGTGTGTATGTATATATATATATATATTTTTTTTTTTTTTTTATTAAATCCAGTTTCTTTGCACTGAGGTTCATCCCTAGCCATTGTTTGGTTTTCTTATTTGGAGACAGTCTTACTAAATTGCTAAGTTGCTGAGATTATAGGAGGTCAAGGCAGGAGGATCACTGTGAGTTTGAGGCCTGCCCGGGCTGCATAGTGTGTTAAAGGCCAACCAGGGTTACAAAACAAGTTCGAGGCCAGCCTGAACTAAAAAAAATGAGACGCTGTCTAAAAAAACTTAAAATAGTAAATTTCTCAAGCTGGATCAAACTTGCAGTCACCCTACCTCAACCTCATAGACTGCTGAAATTATAGGCTGGTATCACTATGCCCAGCTGGCACCTTGCTACTTCTGTCCTTCATTTGCACAAGCTGGAGATGCAGTGCAGCTGTGAAGTGAACTTCCAGATGCTATATTATAGTCTGGCTTAGGAAAAAACAAAACAAAACAACTTCTCATCAAATGTGTGTGAGTTTGGGCATGGTAGCACATATCTGGATCCCAGGACTCTAGAAAGCTGAGGAAGGAGGAGTACAAGTTGCCTGAGCAACTTAGCAATGTAGGAAGACTGTCTCAAAATAAAAAGGGCTGAGGGTAGAGCTTAGCGTAAAGACCCTGGGTTCAATCCCCAGTATCAGGGGAGGGAGGGACATGCATGAAGAGTAGGATACAAAGTTGTATTTGGTTTAATTCTGATTTTGTTAGGAGAAAACGGGTATTTCTAAATATGCCCAGGGAGGAAGCAAAACTCTACTAAGTATCCTTTTGAAAGATAATAGTTTGAGAGTGTAACAGAATTTTTATTACAACATATCATCCTCCCAAATTCCAGGGTAGGAACTTCCTCATAGATCCCACAGTGACTTATGGGGTGGCTCTGCTGTGTGCTCAAAGAAACACTGGTCTGTGGTCTCCTTGGGGGTTCCATGCATTGTCCCAGATGGACGTTTATAATCTAGGCTTCCAGAGCCCGTTTCTCTAGAAAAATCTGAGCTACCGGGTGGCAAAGAAAAGAAAGTGCTGTTAGTATCTCACTGGTGTATTGAGCTTTTTCCATGTGACTAGTTTTCTTCTGCATTATATTTTAATGTTTTTCTTTGGAAAAGATTTAATTCCTTAATGTAAGTGAAGAATGGTCATTCCATCTCTTCTCTCACTGTCCTGAAGCTCATAATGGAATAAACTCTCTCAAGGTCACCATCCGAGGTTGGGACTGAGCCTCTGTGCCCCGTGCCAGGCTATCTGAACATAACTAGGTATGCTCTCTTCTCCTTCCTATTGCTAAAGAGCTGTTTGTTTTTTCCCCAATTGTCCACAGGATCATCAGGACAAAAGTACAGCAGCCACCCAACCAACCAGTCCCAGCTTCCAGTCACAGCATAGGTAAGAACTTTTTAAAAAAATTTGAAAACCTAATGGGCTCCAAATATTCTAAAGAACTTTTAATCATTCATATGGACAGATAATTCTGCATAAAACACTTCGGCACACGTACTAATGCGCCTTCTTTGTCATTCTCCAAGGGCTGAATCTGGTAAATGAATTTTATAAATACTGCTAAAAGGTTTTGAATTTTACTGATTATTATGATAAATAGCTTTCACCATGAGACAGAAAATTGAAATCTAAGCCAAAAAAAAAAAAAATCCACTAATGGGGGTCTATAGAATGTCAGATAATTAAAGTAATAAATCAAGAAAGGGATACTTATTCATAACATTTTCTGCATCATTAGTCAGTAAGTAGTTTTGAATGTGTTTTTTTCTTCTATCAACCAGACCTTCTACAATTCTTTGTGCGCTTGCAGTCTTGAGTGAAGATCAGGCAAAACTTTCCAAACTTTCATTCTTTCTTTCTCTTGCTTCGATCTCATATACTCTGAACTGTCAAGGGCTGCCAGTGGGGTTTCTGATGCTCACAGGTGAAGTCTGAGGGACTGTGACTTGCTATTAAATGTAATCTGCCCTATAATGAAACCTAAACCCCTCTCCTACTGCTCAGGAGTACAGATATTTTCCTTGCCTCCTCTTCATTGATGAGTTAAAAATAGCAACATGTTGATTTAAGGCATATTGTTTCTCTATCTGGGACAAAGGAAATGCCTCTGGCCAGCTGAGGAGAAAGTTATTCTGTTACAAGGAACTAGGTGGCCTTTTAGCTGGCCTCTCACAGCCCCAGTGAATTTGCACGTTCACGCTTCAGGTTGTGCCAAGCTTCATCGGTGTCACTCTCTCTACCTGAAAATGTGGATTTCCCGTGGTGGAGGGGAACTGGCCGCAGCTGGCTTCTAGTTCCAGTTCTATCCTTGGTTCACCCACTGGATTGTGAAAGTCCCTTCAGCCCTCCAAGACTCAGTTTTCACACTGGTGGGTAGAGAGCACAGACAAGTTCTCTGAGATCTCTGATCTCCAAGCTTGCTTCTTTGGATGAAGGTAAGAGAGAATTCCTTACGGCCACAAGATGCTAAGGAATGCCTTTAGGAGATGTTTGCTAGCCTGCCTGGTACAGATAGCTGGTGGCACTGGAGACCAGTGTGGCAAGAGAGGCTGGAACAGGTCCCTGTCTTCACTGGCTTCTGAGTCCAGGGGGAATGTAATGAAGAAAAGTTTGTAAAACACTGAGACAAAGCCCAAGAGAAAAGTGTGGGTGCTGAGAAGCAGAAAAGAGGGAACCCCTAGCCATGTTGAGCTGGGGTGAGCTGAGGAAGACTTCCTGAGGGGTGGTGTTTGTGGTCGAGATTTCATTTGTGGCTTTAACTATTTCAGGCCATGTAGCAGTGCAAATTAGACTCAGAGTAATGGATGCTATTCTTTAAAAAGGTTCAAGGGACTAATTCTATTTGTAGGTTAGCAAAAGTTTGTCTTGCCCCAGAACACCCCCCCACACATCCCCTGCCATACTAGGGATTTAAACCAAAGTCTTTACACTGAGCTACATCTTCAGCCCCTTTTATTTGTGTTTGCTTATTTATTTAGCCAGAGGCTCAATAAGTTATTTAGTTGCCCAGACTGAGCTCCCACTTTCGATGCTCCCTCCTTAGCTACCCAGAGTGCTGGGACTGTCCTCATTGTGCCACTGTGCCTCGTTCTCACAGACTTTTACTGAAACTACATAGACATGGATACAGGCCTTTATGGTCGGTCAACTTACCAAGCAGTGAAGAGACTGAGGCTTAGAGAGATGAAGCAATAGGAAGGGGTGGAGCCAACAGTGGAAGCTGGATTTTTTTTAAAGCCCAGAGCAGTCACTTAATACCTAGCCAAGTGTACTTAGCTCTGCCACCGATGTGGGGACAGGCGTGGTGGTGTCTGTTGCTGTCTGAAGTACCAAGAGATCCTCTTCCTCCCTTCTTTTCATGTGAACACAGAAAAGGTGGTCAGATTTGCATAAATCTATTTTGAGAAGCTTTTTCTGTGAAGGAAAAGAGAAGTTACTGGTGTCTGCGCCTCTGTGTCTTTTAAAGAAGACCTAAGACCAAACTCAGATATGAGGAGAAAGGCCCTGTGCCCTCCAGGTCAGTAGGAGCAAGGCCCCAATTCACTCCCCGGAAAGTAGCAAACCGCTTCTCCTGAGGTCACCCCACTGCACAAAATTCCCTACTCTTCAGAATCCAGGGTAGCAGCACCTGCTTCCAGTCTGTTAGAGTCTAAAATGTGTCTGAGATTGGTGGGTAGGTTTTAATGAACCAAAAAAGATTTTCCACAGCCCTGAAATGGAATTCAGCTGCAGCTGGAGAGAACCTTACGAAGACTGCTCTCCCTTAGACTCCGGATGTGAGTCAGTGTGAAACTTGTGTAAAATTCCCCTCCCCCTCCCTTGTCCTCTGGGACTTAGAGATTTGGCCTCAGGCACAAGGTCGCTGACTTCTCCACCAGGTAGAGAGACAGGGGAAATCTAGGCTCTGAGTGAGTAATGGCCCAAGGCCAAGTTCAGGTGCTGTGGTTTATCAACTGGGGGACCTTGAATCACTTCATCTTGTGGAGCCTCAGTTTCCTCATTTGATAAATGGGGAAAATAATAGCCCTCTGGGCTGTTCAATATTCAAATGAAAAATATTATAAGAACAAAGCGTATTATTGTTCTTCCTTATGAATTATTAGGGAGCAGATTAGTTTTAAGAGGTAAGACTTTACCGCTAGGTTCCAATCACTACTCTGTCTTCTTCTTTTTTTAAATTTTGAGACAAGTTCCTACCAAAGTTGACCAGGTTCATCTGCCTCAGTCTTCCAAGTTGCTGGGATTAAAATCCACTTTGTCTCTTCTTAGCTGTGTGACCTTGAGTGAGTCACTTATCTTCTCTGATCCTTGGTTCCCTTATCTTTCCAATTGGGTAAAAACATTGCCTTATCTTGTGAAAAACTTCTCAGAATTAAATGAGATAGTGCCTTGGTACCTGGCACAGAATAAGTTCTCAGAAAACATTAGGTATCGTATTACAATTAACAAAAAAGTGAGCAATCTAAGTAAGTTGGACAGAGAAAAGACAATATGGAACCATAAAGATGGGCAGCCTGCTGTGTGGCTGCCCGGGAGTGTGTGCAGGCATTTGTGGGCATGGATGGGCTTGGAAACCCGGCTGGATGTTCTCAAGTGCAGACCTCTTTCCCTTCTCCATCCTTTGCTTCCTGAGTCCTTGGGCTGGCTGGATTGAGCAGTGCCCTTTCTCCCTGTCCCTGAGTCCCATTCTGTCCAGTCTGTCTTCCTCGCTGCCCATATTCCTGCCATCTGCCACACAGAACCTAGGCAGATGGCTGAGGCTTGTGCAGTGGCCTGTGTACATGCCAAGGATCTTCAGACGGGTGCTCTCACCCCCTGCCCAGAGTGTGGCGCGAACCTCTGTGACATGCTGCCCCAGTGCCCTCCATCCTTCAGCCCCTTACTGGCTCTGACTGCCTCTCTCCTTCCATGCAGTGTCCACGGGCTCTGTGACGCAGGTGTCATCGGTGAGCACAGACTCAGCAGGCTCCTCATACTCCATCAGTGGCATCCTGGGCATCACGTCCCCCAGTGCCGACACCAACAAACGCAAGAGAGATGAAGGTAAGAGACAGCCTTCGGGAGCATCACGGATGGACCCGTGGGATGAACCCAAGGGGTTGGGATCTGTTTGTGTGCTCAGTGAGAGCAAAGGAACTCACTTAGCACCCTTTATCTGTAGAACCAGAGTCCCTAGAGCCTTGTCCTTTCCAGGGGTTAAGGAGGGCGGATCAGCACCTCAACGGGAGTGTGGGTTGCTTGCTAGTCTCTCATCTTCACTTCTTGGATGGAGGAAGAGGCCTAGCATAGCCTTGTGGCCTGAGTATTATGGCCTCTAAGAGGACTCTGTGTGGACAGTTAGAATACCTGACATCCCTGGTTGTGGAGAATCTGAGTATGACGCCATTATCTGCTGTGTGGTGGATGTGGAGAAGTGAGAAGAGGGCTGGACGAAGCAGCAGGGCCTGTCCCGAAGTGAGAGAGGCACATGGAGGGGCAGTGACATCCTGTCAGGAGAAGGTGTTCAACTACGGTGATGGTGGAGGGATGAGGAGACCAGTAACCATCTCACCTTTGCCTTTGGGCCTGGAAGGAAGGCATACAGGGCCTCTTGTGGATTAAAAATGACAATCTTCCTAGTTGGTTTTTCTCAGCCCTCAGTGTGCTGGGCGAAGCCCGGGTCTCTGGAGCCGGTTATTTCTGTGTAGACACAGGCCCTCTTTAGCCCAGGTCTCCTTCCTCTGGATGGGCTGCCAGTGCTGCTGACATTAATCTGTTTGAGAGAAGAAGAGACCCCTTGGGAGTTTGTAAAACCTTAGTCAGGAAAGGAAAGAGGAAAAAAAAGGCTGTAGTCTAGGGCCTGAGAGCAGCGTGACAGAAATCTTGATTCAATTATTCTGTTCCTCGGCACAATTCCCTTTCTCAGCCTTGTGTAGGGGATGTATGTTCTTGTGAGCACATGCCTAAGTACTTAAGATCTGTAACTAGAAAATTGAGTCGGCCCCATGGTGGATTGGCCTGTACTCTGTGCGCTCCCAGCAGCGCACAAGCTGGGCCCCTGGCCTCTGTGTGCAGCCGTGGGGCGTGTGGAGATGATTCATGGCTTGTAAACCTCCCTCATGCCTCTCCTGCTCCTGATGATCCGAGCAGATGTCAGAAGTCTTTAGCTCAGTGGGTCGCTGTGCTGGGCTTCGGCAGGAGGCAGTGGGTCTGCCTTCTCTGTTGGTTTATGAGGTTGATGATGTCATCCTTTCTCATTTCATCACCTGGTCTCACAGCAGATGTGCCAAGCAGGGGCCTGATTGTGTTTGATCCCAGCAGAGGAAAGGTTTGGTATGAGGCTTGCTCAGAGTTGAAAGAAGAAAAAAAATCTAGATTTATTCAGTATGGTAGTGCATGCCTATAATTCCAATCTTTGGGATGATGAGGCAGGAAGGTTATAAGTTCCCAGGCAACTTACCAAAAACTTGTGTCAAAATAAAAAAAATAAAAAGGACCCGGGATGTAGCTCAGTGGTAAAGTACCCCTGCATGGACTGGGGATGTAGCTCAGTGGTAATAACTTCCCGGGAAACTTAGCAAAAACCTGTGTCAAAATCAAAAAATAAAATGGACCAGGGATGTAGCTCAGTGGTAAAGTACCCCTGCATGGACCGGGGGTGTAGCTCAGTGGTAAAGTACTCCTGCATGCAGTCCTTGATAAGGAATTGAGGGAGAGAAGAAGACAATGTTATGCTTGGCCACAGTCAGTTCTTGATTTGGGGGTTGGCTCATGGTATTTGTAGAGTATAATATTGTCTTAGTCTTTGATCAATGGTTACTATTTGCTTCTCAAGCTGCTTTTTGAGGGTTATTTTTATTTTTGTGACAAGTTGGTCTTAAACTCCATATAGCACAGGCTGGCCTTGAACTTGAGGTGATCCTCCTGCTTCAGCCTCCCGAGAGCTGGAATCCCATAGTGCTCACCTCAGCAGGCTAAATGGCACTTGGCTGGCTGGTGCGCAAGAGAATCTAGAATCAGATGTGGAATTGAAGACGTGTTGCCATCTTTCCAGTTATGAAATTTTTAGTAGGGTTCCAATCTCCAGGAGGACATGGCGGTGGTCCAGCCTATGGACTGTGGCCTAGTGGACAGTGCCCTCACAGTCATGGCACTCACAGGATGGAGAAGAGAGGAGGCCAAGCAGCAGCTGAGCCGAGCCGTCGTTCTGCCCACCTCCCCTAGAGTGGACAGCTAGCAGAGAGGCGCAGGGATGCCTGGCTCACCCAAGGAAGGGCGGGGAGCTCTGTGTCTGGTCCCTCCTGTCCTTTCCAGCCTCCCTTGTATCTCCTCTGGTCCACACTGGCTCTGCAGGGAGAGAAAATGGCAGAGATCGCCACTGCTGCTGCTTCTAGTGGAGGTAACTGAGGTCCCAGAGAGCTCTGTGACACTGACAAAGCTCCACAGCCAGTGTGGACTGGGCAGTAGGGAGGTGCAGGCCCCTTGAAGCCTGTGTCCTCTGGATGGCTGGCGGCCTGTCGCCCTCAGCCCCCAAGAGCCTTTGGAGGAGATCGCCATGGGATGGGAAGTTTCTGCAGAAAGGAACAGATGTTGGGTTGGATGTTGCTAGGAGGGTAAAGAGAAGATATCTGGAGGTGAATGGCTTGAGGGGAGCGGGGAAGTAAGAAGCAGCCGCTGGGAGGACACAGAAAAGCCTGGTTACACCAGCAGCTGGCTGAGGAGGCTGCAGAGCGTGCCTCTGTGAGGGTGCTGCTTCCTGCATGCTCATTCTCTCTAGAGCCCTGCAGCCCAGGGGATGAGGCATGAGTGAGAGAGGTGTGAGAAGGCCAGGAGCAGAAGGGGCTCACCGCATTTCTCAGATGAGATGGCTGAGGCTTTACAGTGTGCAGGCATCTCTGGCCTGGGCATTTCCTGGGACCACTCACCCACCAGACCTCAACACTGGGGTGGGCAGTGAAGGCCCAACCGCAGCAAATCCAAAGTCCCTCTGGTGAGTGGTGAGGTGAGGGAGAAGTGAGAGAGAACAAGGTGGGGATGGGCCACACAGGAAGTACCAGCATGAAGGGCTCAGAAAGGAAGAGGTGACAAGTGAGGCCAGGCGGTCCAGTGTTGACCCCGGCCCTGGTTTTTAGTCTGAAAACAGTCGGAGGATGGCTGTGATGATTTCAGAGACTCCAGAGCCGTGTGCCGAGGACAGGCATGGTGTCACAGGCCTTGAATCCCGTCTACTTAGGAGGCTGAGGCAGAAGGGTTAGAAGTTTGAGGCCAACCTGGGCAACTTCATGAGACCATGTCTAAAAATAAAAAAGGGCCAGGGAGTAGCTAAATGATAAAGTGTCCTGGGCTAGATTCCAGTCCCGAGAGAAAGAAAAAGAAAGACAAAGAAAAGAAATGCATACTGCATTGAGTGATGTGGATGTTAGAACGGGTGTGAAAGTGATTAGGCTAGAACTACCCTGTAGAAACAGAATGCATGGTACGTAAGTAATGTAAAGTTTTCTAGAAACCATATTAAAGAAATAAGAAAACAACCAAGTGGAATTAATTTTAAGAGTACATTTTATTTAGTTCAATATATCCAAAATATTATTTCAACATGTAAACAATATAAAAATGTGACAATACTATTTTCCCTTTTCTAGTACTAAATCTTTGAAAAATGGTGTATATTACACTTATAATACATCTGAAGTTAAGTGCTAAACACTTGACAGTTGAAGTTAAATGCAGTCAGCCCTACTGAAACAAAAAGTTGTGTTTAGTGGAAAAATATTTTCCTTGGCTTGCTTTTAAATTTAAATTAGTCACAATGAAGTGAAATTAAAGTCTTAGTTCCTCAGTCGCACTAAGCTACATTTCAAATGCTCAATAGCCGCTACACTCTAATGGCTATTGTGCTCAATGCTGAGCACAAAGTAGGTGCTCAGGGAGTGCTCCCTGGCGGAAGGGATCCCTCACATGTTTTTGGAGTGTTCCCAGTTAGTGGATCAGTCAGGGGCTCCTCGTCCTCAGAGACTCACTGAAGATTTCTGTAGCACAAACAAGCTAGCAATTGGTGAGCCTAGCAGACTGACAAGGGCCATTCAGACTAGAAATATACAAGGTTTTTTTTTCCCCCAGAGTGCCTGAGACCAGACATGGGGATGTGACCCCTTTGTCCAAATCTCAGATGAACTGTTTGGCAGCTGAAGCAAGAATTTGGTCCTTGTGGCCTAAAGGCAGAGCTGGGGCTGTCTGAGGGAAGCTGAGAGTTGGGTACAGCTTTTGAACAACAAACTAGGGTGGCCGCAGGTGGAATGATTATCTTAGGAGTGTGGTGAGTTCCCCATCACCGGAGTTGTAGCAGAGGCTGAACAAATGAGGGCCAAAGAGTCAAGGCAGTCTGTTTTGGGTACCATGATTTGGAGCCCTGTGATAGGCTGGGTAGCAGGTGCTTCAGCCAACTGTGCTGTGTCTGGTGGTTCTTCCCACTTGTTTTCCCCTTCTGGTGCCCAGCTTGAGTTCACCATTCATGTGGGCAGAGCTGGGCAGGGCCCCACCTCTTGCATGTCTGTGACAGGCCAGCCTGTCATGGGCCCAGCTCACAGAGATGCTCAGGAGGCTTGTGGGGTGTCTCTGAGTGCAAGACTGGGCGTCAGCACAGGGGAGAAGACAGGCTCACTCTGTGGAGGGAGCTGTGGCCTGGCCTCAGGAATCCTGCCAGGTTGGGGGGCTAGGAGCCCGAGGCAGAACCTTCCTCTCTGGAAGGCCCTGAAGAGCTGATGTCGGGGCTGGACTTGGCAGAGCAGGCAGGGCTGTGAATAGTGGCCATGGGTGAAAGGGCAGCCCCAGACCCTCTGTTGCTTCCTGGGCCTTTGATCTCTGGTAAGGCCTCCTTCCGCTTGTCTCTGTCTGAAGGACCCCCATTCAGGTCCCTGCAGCCTGCCCTCCCCTCCCCTCCTCCACCCAGAGCTTGAAAGGCCCTGAACACACCGAGGTCAGTGGAGTGAGAATCCCTTTCAGTGACTTAGAAAGCCAGCCGGTCCAGCACCGGTGTGGACTGTGGGGGCCAGGAGCTCCTTTGGGGGAAGCAGGAGTACACTGCCAGTGTTATTTCCGGCATTCTGGTCCGTGGTCTGCCCTGTGCCTCAGGAGGGCACAGGAGGATCCAGGGAAGTCTTTTTAAAAGATGCCAAGTCCATTGTGACCCCATGGAGAGCTCTGGGGCATTTGGCTGGAGGCTGTCTCCCCCTCTTTCTAGGGGTGCCTGTGTCCTTTATTGCTTTCCCTCTCCCCATGTCTTTTCTTGGGGTACCTCTCATTCTGTTATCTGGCTGTGCTGGTGTCTTGTTTATTGAACCTTTCTTCCTCTGTGACTGCTCTGTCTCCTGGTCTAGGTCTGATGATCTCTCTCTCTCTCTCCTCTGTCTCCTCCCATTTCGTATTGCTGTTGTTTTTGTTCTGTCTCTCTTTTTACCAGCTGTCTTCTCCTCCTGTCTTTCTGTCCTTTGGCCTTGGAGCCCTACCCAGCAGGCTTCCATGGGAGCCCGTGGGAGGCGGGAGCCAGGCGTCAGGCTCTCCTGTGGCAGGACTTGGTCTTTATCTCCTCGGATGCTTTTTCTTTCCGGACATACACACCTTGTCTGCTGCTCCTGGGCTCAGGGCAGAAGGAGCAGAAAGCAAAGGAGACATACTCAGGTTTCCCAAAAGGCTGAGTATGGGGCAAGGCTGGGGATTTCCGAGTTAGGAGTTAGAGGCAACCCCAGGCCAGGCCAGATTCAGAGGCCAAAGAGGAAATGTTTTAAAGGACTTCTAGTGACAAAATATTTGGCTTATTCCATGATCTTTCTGAATCTCTATTTTTTTTCATCTTAAAAATAGATCATTTAGTCCTAGGGACTGGTTATGGTTAGTGCTTATAAATGGCCACTGGGAGCTTGAGAGTGTGAGGCCAGTCGAGAGCTGAGGACAGCAGGCTCTGAGCCGCTGTCCAGTTGTATTTGGCAGCAGGAGTCAACTAATTGGCCCCATACCAAATTCCTGTTTATAACCGTCAATACCAGCGGTGGCAAACCATTTAGGGCTTTCAGTGACAACAAACAAACCACCGTGGCACGTGTGCGATAGGTTTGCCCCCACCAGGGGCCTGCAAGGACCGAATGCTGAGCAGTCTCAGAGCCCAGGGGCATCTAGGCTGAACAACAGTGCCCCCAGGTGTCGGCTGCTAAATCAAGGGCCACTCGCTTTCCTTGTCTTTCTCTGTCTTTTCCTTGTCATGGGGAATAAAAGGACCCAGTCTCAGTTTCCTGTAACAGATGCGCCAGGTGCACCGGGTAGTGAAAGCCTCTGTGTGGAGGTCAGAGGCAGAATGCAGGCTCGAGCGGACTGGGCAGCTGAGGTTTCCTGGGGTCACACACTCAGACATGGCAGAGCGTTCAGGACATCCCCGTCTAGTGATCACTGTGATAGGAAAACAAGCTTGGGGAAAAGAGAGGTCTTTGGGGGCCAGACAGTAAAACTCAGAAAACCTGAAGGATAAAGCTGGCTCCTCCGAAAACCTTGGTATATTCTGCCTTTGGATGTGACAAATCTCAGCTTTCCTGTCACCTCCTTTTGCTCATTTCCCAGTCCACCTGTCATTCCCACTGTTAAAAGTCACCTCCACCCTGCCTATCAGTCTTCACCCCCCAGTTAGCTGACCCCCGGGCCTCCAGGGCTCTGTCCACGAGCCCTGACTTCCCCAGTATAGCCTCCCTCCCTCCTTCCTGTCCTGTCTGCAGCTGTAGTCCCTGTGCATGCTGAGCCTTTCTGTCTCTGAGCCCTTACCCAGGCAGGGCCCGCTGCCCCCAGTGCTGCCCTTAGGTCTAGGCTGTTGGCCTGCTGTGGTAGTCCAGTATCCACCCGCTCCCCTGTAGGGATGGCCAGGGTTGAGCCGTTGGTCCTGGCCAAGCCTCTGGCTACATCAAGGGCTAGTGTGGAGCTCTGGACAACAAGCTACAATCATCTTTCTGCAGAGTGGCTTTAGTGGGGAGCAAGGGGTTACCACCATGTGTCTTGGCCTCTGCTGGGGCTTCTTTCAGCCCTGTGTGTCCCATTATGAAGGTGCCTTTTCTCTGAATTCTCTTGCTGGCTAGGAAGGGGCCAGGACCACGATCCTTGCGGAAAAGGCACCGCTCTGAACCAGGTAGCAATTGCCAGCTGTCGTCATGTTTTACTCTGGCTTGCTCTGGATCAATAATGATTTGGATTTGTTGGAAACATTTCAGAATTGGGATTTCATGGAATTTTGGTGGTCGTGGTGGGAAGTTGGCCAGGCAGCACTTGGTGACAGCCATCCTCTGGTTCTGGGCCTGCACAGTTGAGATTGTTCTCACCGCTCTAGCTCACAATATTTGTGTTGTTTCCTCTGCTCAAAGGCCATTCTGATTGTGGAATCCTAGCACAGACCCGGAGACATGAGTTTGGTTCCATCTGTTTTTGGTAACTGAAGACTGATGGAAGTAGTCCTGTGCATTTGCACATGTTTGCTTGTATGGGTTTGTGTGTTGGCGGGGGTCAGGGAAACGAGTGGGTTGGAGGGGCAGCTACTTAGGCAGGGCTGGGAGCCAGGCCCTGAGGTAGCCCAGTAGAGTAGGGTTGAGGTCATTTGCTCTGTACCCTCCAGACTGGGCAGTCCAAGAGCAGAGGGCACAGGCTTCATCCAAAAGCAGTCAGGGTGGTTAGTGTAGAAATGCTAAACACTTGGGCTCCTGGCTCTCAGCTTGGCAGGCCCCTCAGTCTTGTTTGCCTTTGCAGCCACGGGCCCCTCAGCTGAGACCAAGGCAGAGATTGCCAGAGCCTTGGAGGAAGAGGCCAGGTGGTCAGTTGAGGGTCTCCATGGGCCTTTCCCTGGTGCTGTGGGGCCCGTCCCATGGGTGGGGGCCAGGTTTTGGTTCCTCCCAGTTCCTGGGCCCCCTAGTTTCACTTTGATTCAGTAAGTGAGAGCCAAGGCGACTGAGCCTCCCACTGCTGCCTGTTTACACACCTGCTTCCCCAGCCTCCACCTCAGCCCCTTTTCCCACAGGGCTCGTCACTGTTATTCTGGACTGCTAGCGGGGTCCAGGGCCAGCAGTTCTCAATCTTTCTGTCTTGTAACCCCTTCAAACTCTTAAAAATTACTGAGGATCCCAAGGAGTTATAGTTTATGTAGGTAAATTTAAATGGATAAAACTTAGAAATATTTATTAACTTAATAAAACAATGGGAAGAGGTAGCATAAATATTTTTGAAATAAGAGCTCTATTTTCAAACCAAACATCTAGTTGGAATGGCACAGATTTCCAGTTGTGCAGATCTCTTTCATGCCTGGTTTACCAAACACAGTGGGGTTCCCCTGGCTGCTCCTGTGTTTGCTTTGTTGCGACACCACGCATCCTACATGGGACAGTTGTGACACCACGCATCCTACACGGAACAACTGCACTGTGTACTTGTGAAATGGTGACAGCAAAGGGAAATAACAACATGGCATGATCATGAAAATGTTTGCCCTCTCAGACACCCTCTCAGACACCACCCCCCAAAGATCTTGGAGATTTTCTAATGGTCCTTGGTCCATACTTTAAGAATTTCTATCACTTCTTGGTCTTTGGACTAAGATCAAATACAGAATTTCTGCTCCCGCTGCTGCCTGCTCTGAACTTGCTTTCTTCTCACTCAGACAGCCCGAGAGAGCAGTGAGCGGTTTTGGTTACCAGAAAGGTACCGTCGTTGTTTCCTATTTTTTCCCCTGAGGGCAGTGGGAGCCATGGCAGGTCTTTGAGCTGAGGAGGGAGTGGCAAGACACGCGGGGCTTTGGGAATCCTTCCTTGCCGGTGTGGGCTGTGTGCGCTTTCGCTCCTGTCGCAGACTTGAGCTCCCACAGAAAGGCACAGCTGCCGAGGCTTCTTCCATTCCCCTCAGAATGTCCAGAGCGTTCGAGGGCTCCTCCTCCTCCTCCAGCGCACTGGCTCCCATGGCAACACCGAAGACCCAGTGCTCCCCAGAGGGGTGCTTTGCAGCCAAGCTCCTCTCCCCACCCAGCTCAGATCGGCAATGGGCATGTTTTTGGTAGAAAGGAAGAAAGTGGACTTGCCGTTTACCTTGATGCCTGGCATTTGGCAAAGGAAGTTCTGAAAGACAATCGGGAAAAATGGAGGGTGATTTTGTTCTGATTCCAAAGGGACTTCTGTGCATTACTGGAATGTGGGTGGTTGGAGACTCATACAGGTGTGCACGTGTGTGTGTGTGTGTGTGTGTGTGTGTGTGTGTGTGTGTGTGTGTGTGTGTGAGGTATACGTGCGTGCATGTGTTTGATTTCCAGTTTTCATTGGTATAGATTATCATTAGTACTAGTCTTTCCTTGGGTCATTTTATTCCATGGGTGAAGAACAAGAGAATTTCTTGAAGCAAATTGAGAACAAAAAATAAGAATAAAGGAGATGGAGTGGATGAGAAAGATTGTTTGTGATAAAACAGCTATGAGCAAAGGGGTAGGGAGAGAGCTTCCAAGGTGGAGAAAGGATGATTCAAAGCAAACAAGGGTCAGACACTTCCCAGCACCAGCCACCAGGTGGCACCATTGACCCAGAACAGCTTAGTTGCTGGATGGGGTTGGGGTGAAGAGGGGTAACAGGGTAGTGTGTGCTCGCCATTAATAAGCTGAGTGTGTTTGGACCAAGGCAGAAGGCAGCATGTGGGAGGGCTGACTGTTTGCCTGAGTCTCACTTCTCTGCCAGCATTCACGTGAAGAGGGAAAGACTGTGCTGTGGCTGTTGGCATGAATCTGGTCCTTTCTCAACTCCATGGTCCAGATGTCTTGATACAAATCCTTCTGGAAGTTATTGGTTCTATTTGAATACCAATACTATTTGAACCTCTACTTGCTGTGTGACCTTGGGCAAGTCACTTCTCTCTGAGCCTTGTTTTCCTCAGATTTCTAAACATGGTGATTTGAACAGTAGAATTTCAAAGGCCTTTGAGACTCTGATATTTTGTGCTGTATCAGAAAGGGAGTACCGAGTTAGGGTTAGATTCTGGATCTTTCATTGTTGGCTGTGTGACCTTGGGCATGTCATTTCCTATCTGTGGGCATTTCAGTACCATCTCTTTTTTAGAATTTTATATAAAATAACAGATTAGAAAATGCTTTAGAAATCTTTTCTTTGTGTGTGTCATAGGAGAAGGAGGGTTAGCTGTTTATAGTTTCTCACAGAATTTAGGTTTTTAGGGGTTTTTTTTTTTTTTTGAGACAGGGTCTCGCTTTTGTAGTTCAGGCTGGCCCTGAGCTCAGCCTCTAACTCACATCACAGCAATCCTCCTGCCTCTGCCTCCCGAACGCTGTGATTACAGGCGTGAGCCACCATGCCTGGCACTGTGGTATGTGGTACTGGTTGCTGCTGGGGTGAGTCTCCACGTCCAGTATTGTTATGTGGTTACCAGGGATCAAACCCGGGCCCTTGCACTTGCCGGAACCACTGAGCTAAATCCCCAGCCCCTCTCACAGAATTTAAATTAGCCAGAGACTTCCCTTCTCATCAGTTAACCACAAGGGGTGGTGCATGCCTGCCATCCTAGCTCTTGGGAGGCTGAGGTAGGAGAATGGAAAGTTTGAGGCTATCCTGGGCAAGATTCTTTCCCCTCAAAAAATACAAAAAGGGAAAGGTCTGGGGATGTTCCTCAGTGGCTTCGGGCCTCTGGGGAGACTGCCGGTACTGCATGCACACACGCACACACACACACGCACACACACACGAAAGCTTGGGCCTCTGCCTGTGACCACAGGAAAGGGCTCTTCGCAGATGTCTGCTTGAGGTCACAGCAGCCCTGCCCCAAATGCCTCTTGAATCTGGTCTTCTCTTGGCCTCTTCCTCGCCACTGCTTTTTGCTGAGGACCGGCTCCTCTCCTTCAGACTCCTGCTGCCACCTCCTAGCTGGTCCCCATCTCCAGATGGCCCTGACTTCTCCAAAGAGTCTTCTCTCCCTATAGTGGCCGGGAAGCTTTTGCGAAAGACGGTTCTGAATAGTGACTTGCCCAAAGGCTTTATCCCTCGCATCTGTTTGTTGTTCCTGGAAGCCATCAGGGTCTCCGCATGGGGCTGCCAGGCCTCCTGTGACTGGGCACCTGCCTCTTGGTGGGTCTCAGCCCCCTCAACTCTCCTTTGGGGCTCAGTCCAGGCAGGCCAAGCCCCTCTCCAGTCCCTCAGCACCACGAGCTCCGGCCTGCTGCGCCCCACGAGTTGCACGTGCGGGTTATGGGGTCAGATAGTTGGTAATGTAGTCACTACTCTGTGGCTTCGGGCTGGTTCATTTCTCTCTGAGCCTCAGTTTCCGTAGAGGGAAAGCTGGGCACCAATTGTGAAAGAAGCTGATGTGGGCTGAGTGAGACTGTGAAGTGCTCAAGAAGCCCGCGGAGGCGTGGGACACCACCAGTAAGCTGTGCCTTTGTCATGGAGCTGTTTCCATGACTGAGAAAACTGTTGTGTACCCCTTTTGCCCCAGGGTGATGTGCCAAAACCTCAGGATCAAGCCTAAATGTCACTTCCCAAATGAAGGCTTCCTGATATTCACTCCTAACTGATTTCACCCCTCCCCCATCACATAGACCCTATAAATAAAAATGGTGTATTTGTCACTTTTCTGTTTTGCCTGGAAACCCATGAGCCCTATGAGGGCAGGAACCTGTCTGTGGCCATTGCCGTTGTCACCTGAGACCCCCACTCAGGTCTCGTACCAGGTAGCAGATGTGTACTGAATGAAGGCTCTGGGATCACAGAAGGCACAAGTCCGCCTGGCAGGGGGTGTGGGCTGTGGAGCAGACCAGCCTTCTGCATCAGCCCAGCCTCAGAGCCGCCAGCCATCACAGAAAGGACCTGTAACAGATACTGTTGAGGCGAGGCTTTGCCCTGTCCAGCAGGGCCTTCAAGACAAGAGGACTTGGTCTGGGCTCATTGCATGACCCAGGTGCCCCATTTCTGAGGCTTCCCAGATGCCGCCAAACACACAGCCCTGCCGCACTTCTAGTCCATCAGCTTCAGAGCAGCCGGCTGACCACAGCAGCAAGGAGCGCCAGCCCGGCCCCTCCTTCTGCTGGCGATGTCCTTAGCCTCGACAGTAATGGGCTTAACTTTTCACCTTTGGTTTCCTCATCTGTCACAAGGAGATAATTCCTGCTTTTTCTGTTAATTAGAACATATTACCTATAATATTTTGATTAGCATCAGCCCACAGCAGGTTTCAAAAGTATCAGGTTTTTTTCTTTTATCAGAGCCAAGTGTTTTTTTTAAATCTCACATCCAGACTCCTGAGAACTTGTTGCCTAGCAAGTGTGAGTCCTTGGGTTTGATTTCCAGCACAAGAAAAAAGAAATATTTTAAAGACCTTATTGCAGAAAGCTTCTAAATCTCCAATCCTCTTGTCTCTCCTCTTTTCTTAAACGGTCATTTTATTTATATTGCTAAACCCAATGATTAAACTATTCAGTCTAGGGTCAGAAGGGAAAATAGACTGAAGTATCAACCTGAATTTCTACTGGCAAAATTTTAGTTTAAGTTGCTCAGTTGTCTACAAGGGCAACACTTGGAGGAGGGTGGAGCCTGACACGTGGCTGGGGAATCCTGCTTCCTCCTCTGGGTTCCGCACTGGCTTGCTCTGTTATCTCACCTGGCTTTCTGTCCTTTCTGAGCCTCCACTCAGGGTCCCTGAGCCTGACAGCCCTTTGGCTCCCATCCTCCCTCCTGCCTCCTCCTTCCTTCTTCTCTCCCCCCTCCCTGTCCTCCGTACTCTCTCCGTTTTCTCTCTGAGACACGAATGCCATCCGGCACTTCTGAATGGTACTTTTGTTCTGTGAACAACTCTTTTCTGAAAAGGACGATTGGTCAGGTTTGTATCTTTTAAACGCTGGCACATTTTATCATTTAGAACCCGCATACGTCTCTCTCTCCAGACACAACCCAAGCAGGCTCTTGGAAGTGAAGTGGCAGAGGGAAAGGTTTGTAGGAAACAATGGACAAAACAAACAACAGAAAACCCCAAAAAACGTTCTTTGGGGGCCTAATGTCTTCCTGAGGCTCTGAGCATCTCCAGCGAGACTCTGGTTAGAATTTGCAAGGGGGAGGGAGGAATTAGGAATTTAGCTCAGTGGTTCTAGCGCCTGTTTTGCAAGCACAAGGGCCCTGGTCCAGCAATCAGTACCACATACCAGATGTAGTGGCTCACGCCTGTAATCCCAGCACTCAGGAGGCAGAGGCAGGAGGATTGCTATGATGTGAGTTTGAGGCTGAGCTCAGGGTCAGCCTGAATTACAAAGTGAGACCTTGTCTCAAAAAAAAAAAAAAAGAAAGAAAAAGAAAAGAAACTTGCTGCCCTCTAGGCTCCCTGCAGAAAGATAGGGGGAAGAGCAGAGGTCAGGCCTGAGCGGCCCTTACATCTTGACTGCAGGTGGTCTTAGGAAATCCATTTTGAGCCTATTGTCCTACTGGCAAAAAAGAGTGGAATGTCTTCCCAGTAAGCCTTGTGTAAGTCAAGTGAGAGGAAATGCGTGAGTACATGCTTTGCAAACTGTAAAGTTCAGTGTACCTATGAGAATGTTATTGTAATTCATTCCCCAGGCCTGTTCTCATCTCACAGATTCTTATTTTCTCCAAGGGCCAGTTTTCTCATCTGTAAAATGGGGATTCAAATCCTTAGGTCATACAGTTTCTATGAGAACTCTAGAGGTCACACAGTGGGCAGAGTTCCTGGCCTTGCGGGTGGCCAGGTCTGTGTGGAGGCCTCTTCCCTTCCCTTTCCTGTTTGTCTTGGCCCCTGTCTGTGAGTCAGAACATGATAATTAAGTCACAGGCTGCTGAGGACCGGCTTTGAGTCAGACTGAACTGGCTACTCGTTCCTCAGGGAGCTCTTGAGCAGTTTCCTTAAACCTGGACATGAACGTCCATAAAAGAGGGCTGGTAATTATCTACTTCACAGGATCGCGGAAAATAGACTGTGTCATATGACTGGCACCCAGTCGGCAGCAGGTGAATGCCAGTCATTCTTCTAGTTGTTGTCCAGCAGCATATTCAAACACAGGGCAGGGGAGCTGGACAGGGCACCAGCCACCACCTCTTTCCTGCTCCTCCTTGTCGGGCGAGGAATGTCAGGCCGCAGAGAAGGGCTTCATCAAGGTCACGGAAGAGACACAGCCCAACAGGAGAGGAACTTCCAGGGATGCGCTGCAGGACCATGGGGCCAGCTCCGGCAGAAGGGCCAGGCTTCCCCTCCTCTGGCTAGCTGGGCACCCCGGGCCGGCCTCAGCGCTCGGAGTCCGACACGGGGACCCCCTCGGCCGCGAGTGGAGGATGGACGCCTCCCCGGAGGGACCTGGATTTCCCTGCGCGAAGTGGAAGGAGAAATCAATTCAACCATGGCAGCACCGAGCGCAAAAGGGAGGCCGCGCGCAACGCCCTCGGGAAGGAGCCGGCCCGCCGGGCCTCCGCCAAGCATTTGCAATTTAATTGACATTTGGCGGCAGGAAGCCAATCAGTATAAGTCAATTGACGTTTCGAGATAAAACTAATCGCCGGCCCGGCGCTCCCCCCGCCGGCGCGGCCGCGGCTGGGCCTCGGGGCGCAGCGTGGCGGCCGTGGCGCCGCGGGCCGGGCGCGGCAGGTAATGGCGCTGGCGCGTGTCTCGGCCCGCGAGGGGGCGGCCCGCGGCCTGCTGGTTGTCGCGCAGCCCACGGCGGCCGGGAGCGGCCGGTAATGAATGACTTTATTTGCCGGGGCCCTGCTGAGAACAATTGAGTTTGTTATGGTAACAACGGATGCCAGCTTTCCGGGGGCCCCAGGAGCTGGGCCGCCCGGCAGATGATGCGTGCGGGAGCCAGAGCTTGAGCGGGGCTGGGGACAGAGCGAAGGTCGGAGCCCAGTGGGTTGCCGAGGGAGGGAGTGGTCGGGCCACCGTGGACCCGGGGCGGGCGTGGCGGGCAGACACGTGCCAAACCGGACCGGTATTCGTTCACTGCTCTCCAGCTCGTTGGACTGGCCGGTCCTTCGGGCTGTGGCTGCGATCTTTTCTCCTGTCTCACCTTCGGGCTGGGGCGGTGTTCGTCTTGCAGAACGACGCCCCAACATCAACTTTTTGTTTCTTGCCCGTTTGCAATTAGGACAAGGCGCGAAGGCATCTCTTCCTCTAAAGCTGTGGTTTACTGAGTCCAGGGCAGGACTTGAGCCTCGCGGTATCTGCTCTGAGCCTTCTGGCCTTCCTGTCACCTCTGGCCCCCCTGCATCCCATGCTCTGGGACATGGCACTGCCTCTTTATCCAGAAGAGAAGGCCACCACTTGGGAATGGCTGCCTCGGAGCCCCTATAACCATGAATTCCAAGGGCGGGGTGGCCTCCCTCTGAGACATCCCGTGCCCAGGGCCAGCCAGGGGCCTGTTCCAGAGCGCGGAGGAATGAGTATGGGAGTGGACTTTTTGCTCCTTTGCTATCTTGGTTTCCCCAAGCGTACCATTCTTTTTCTCCCTCTTCCTCTCCCTCCTTTTTTCCTTTTCCAGTTATACTGTCAGGCATGCTATCTCTCACTCATTCAAAAAGCATTAAGCATATGTTAGGTTACCTTGCCAGGTCCTCTGTAGCAGGCCCCTGCTCTTGCTCAACTTTCTGGCCCCTGAGAGACGAAAATGTGATGTGTGTGATAGTGTGTCAGGCACCACCATGTGCTTCGTGTTGGCAGAAATTACCTGAGTTGATGAAGTGTAGTAAGGACTTCCTGAGAGTTTTCCCTTTGTCACTGCGCTCAGCAATCCCTGAGGCCACGCTATGGCAGTTACACCCATTTACAGACACACAAACTGATGCACCCTGTGTTGGAGAAGCAGTGTGTTGCTGGGGAGGGGATCTTGTATGCGCATCTAGAGAGTTGGATTTGATGGTCGCTACTCAGTGCCAGTTAAATATGAAGGGTCCTCAGGGAAGATGAAGCCAGGACACAGCCTCTGCTCCCAGGACAGTGCTCTCTGGTCAAGGCAAGAGGGGGACTGAAGCACTCCTGGCGTGACAGGCACTGTGTTCGCAGCAGCTTTAAAAAGGTAGATTCTGCCGGGTTCGATTCCCCGGTAACCACATAACAATACTGGGTGTGGAGACCCACACCCAGCAGCAACCAGTACCACATACCACAGTGCCGGGCGTGGTGGCTCACGCCTGTAATCCCAGCACTCGGGAGGCAGAGGCAGGAGGATTGTGATGTGAGTTGGAGGCTGAGCTAAGGGCCAGCCTGAACCACAAAGCGAGACCCTGTCTCCAAAAACCTAAAAAAAAAGGTAGATTCTGCTATCGTTTCCCTTTTTCAGAAGAAAATGATAAGCTGTTAAATAACCAGGCCATGCATCACCAAGCCAGTAAGTGGAGGACGGAGATTCATACTCAAGCAGCCTGGCTTTAGAGCCCATGTGCTGAACCCCTCTGCTAGCTGGCAGAGGTAACATGTAAACCTGGCGGCCCTTGCCTGGTCCTCATGCCACCCTGGGCCTGGCCTCACCGGCCTTGGCCTTGGAGCTCCAAAATTCTCCAGGGCCACGGATCTACTGATTTCTCAGAGTGTCTTCTCTGCCCCTAGCCTTTTCTTCTTCATCTGAGGACAGTGACTGAAAGAGGGCTCCTTCAGGACAGAGAAGCTGCTGCGGAGACGCTGGGTGCCTTTTCAGCTTAGTCGCAGAGGGTTCAGGTATCTGGGAAACGGTTTTCAAAAGAGGCAGATTCAGTATCCATGGTTGAGGAAACACATTTGTTTTTTGGTGGTACCGCGGATCGAACTCAGGCCCTTGTGTTTCCAAAATAGATGTACTACTTGAGCTAAATTCCCATCCCCTAAGGAAGTCCATTTATGTTATGTTGTTTTTGGAACTTATCTTTCTGTTCCTCTAAAGGGGTCTGGAAAAGCTTCTGTCCCTGGGGATGGTCCTTTTTCAGCCAGACAAATTAGGAACCTTGTCCCTAATATGGGACTGTTATAAATAGCAGAACTGGAGCGGTCCTGGAAATCACACATAATAACTTAAGGCTTAACTTCTTTCTTTCCTATCTTTTTTTTTTTTATAAGGTTTTTTGAGACAGGGTCTCGCTTTGTGGTTCAGGCTGGCCCTGAGCTCAGCCTCAAACTCACATCACAATCCTCTTGCCTCTGCCTCCCAAGTGCTGCGATTACAGGCGTGAGCCACCACGCCCAGCACTGTGGTATGTGGTACTGGTTGCTGCTGGGTGTGGGTCTCCACACCCAGTATTGTTATGTGGTTACCGGGGAATCGAACCCGGGCCCTTGCGCTTGCAAGACAGGCGCCGGAACCACTGAGCTAACTCCCCGGCCCTTTCTTTCCTATCTTTTTCTCCTCTGTTCCCCCTCCCTCCCCTCCTATTCTCCTTCCTAGTGGGTATCGAACTCCAGGCCTCACCCCTGCTAAGCAAGTGCTCCACCACCGAGCTGCACCTCACTCACAGCATCGCCTGTGTGCTGGCTTTCAGTGCTGTCATCCTGAGGGTGCTGTGGAGTTGAGCAGCAGAGCTCTTGCCTGGCATGCCTGGGTTTAATCTCCATCAGCTCCCCCCAAGAACCACGCTCTAAAAAATCCTATTCGCTCAATATGTTCTCTTTGAGACAAAATGAAACTCAGAGAAAATGCAACCTCTTTATACACATAATTTTAAAAATAAATTATGCCTCAACTGTAGCAAAAAAGGAAAAGCCTAATAAAATGATATATTTCACTATGTAAATGGTCAGACGTCACTGCATCTGAGACATAATAAAGTAGCTAGTTGCTTGCACTTATGCATTGAATCACTGTGAATTCAGAAGCTACCAATGTGAACAGCAGTGGTTTTTGGCAATATAAACATGTCTGATGATGTTGCCATTTGACAAACTCTTTTTCTGAAATTGTGAACATGTATAGATAAAATTCCAGTCAAAATAAAACATAACTTTCCCTTGATTTATATAGTGTTTGTATTTATGAGAAAGTCAGTGTAAACTAAAACACCAAATTTTTGTGTGCATAAGTGAAAGAGTTAACGTTCCTGGCTCAAATACCTATAAAGAGAATTTTATCAATGTGGATATAAGATGAGCCATTCCAAGTGGTTTACAGGACAGCTCTTCACTGCACCACACTGTGCTTGGTGGCAAAGTCCTTGGCTCCTCCCAATAAGTGCCCTGATACCTTCCCAATAGCAGCAGCAACTCATAGGTCTCCCAAATCTCTTCTGATCTGATCACTCTTGCTGAGAAACACTGGAACAAATACATCTCTGTAGGCTCCTTCCTCTGAGAATTTCTGTGAGTCTATTAAAAAGCAAAATCATCAACTATTACATACACTTACTGTGTGTAAGCCTCTCAGGGAGGAACACAGAACCATGGACAGACTTCCTCGCGGCTCGTGAGAGTCCCGTGAGTGTGTTCCTGGGTGCTGTGTGCTCGAGGCCGCAGCCAGATGGTAACACCACCCACCTGCTGTCCCAGATCTCTTTTTTCTTCCTTATGCCCCATAAGTCCTGGTTTACGTGTCAGCCCCTTCCTCCAGGGAGCCTTCCTTGACCGTCCTCCCCCCACACACACGAGACAGGTTCTCTTGGTCTCTGTGCTCTTGTCCTGCTATGCGGAACTGTCAGGGCATTTGTCCATATTGAGTCTACCCTTCCTTTTCCAGGTCTTTGTCCAGACAGAGACTGGGATCCTACAGGTTGGATATTATGTGCCTGAAGGCAATGCTTGGGGTCCGATCAAGTGCAAAAGACAAATGCACACCTGAACCGAGGGGTTCAGCTTAACCAGCCGTCCTCTTCTCTGTGTACATCCTGTCCTTTATAATTAAGCACATGGCTTCCTTGTTCCTATCTTCATCCACTGACAAGAGTTGCATCTTGTGCAGGTGGCCCTGTCTCCTTTGGAGCTCACTGGTTCAGTTCCTGACCAGTGCTGCAGGCCTGGTATGGTTATGGCCTCACTGCACAGCTGTGACGGGGTCCACACCCTGGCCAGCCTCAGGCTGGGGCTCACACCTCTGCTCCAGTGCCTTTGTCACTTAACCACACCCAAGGCTGAGTCTCTTCCTCTGGCAGGCGTGCACGCCTGCTTGGTGTTGGGCATTATAGTCTCGGTGGTGGGCAAGCCTGGGAACACCTTTGTTTTCCTTTAGGAAGTTTTGTCTCTGAAGCCCAAGCTTGCATGTGTGGGGGTGCACCAGGAGTCCCAGGAAGAGAGTAGCCACTCTTTTCCAGTGAAGGTCACCAAAGAGACATAGATCTCTTCTGTACCTGATATTTTTTTCTGTTTCAGTGAAACTTCTACTTTTGTGCATTTCTTCTACAGGTATTTATCATGCACCTGCTCTGTGTCAGGAATTGTTCTAGTGTTAGGGTTATAGCAATGAGCAAGATAGACGAAAATGTTTGTCCACATACATTGGTATTCTGGAGAGAAGTGAGGAGAAAGAGAGGAAAAGAAGAAGGAAAGAAGGAAGGAAGGACAGACAGTGGGAAGGAAGGGAAAAAGGAAGGAAATGAATGGTATGAAAGAGAACAACAAAGCTAGAAGGATATATTATATCTTCTATATAATATAATACATATTGTATTCCTGATATAATATATATTGTATTCCCTAATATAGCAGGGGCAGAGTAGGTATTTACTGTTTTGTACAGCTCACTCATACATTTAAACACAAGGAGGGAAGAGTGAGCCGAACAAGTGTCTGGGAGAGGAAGTTCTGTGAAGAAGGAACAGCAGACACAAAGGCCGTGAGGCAGAGACTGCTTGGCATGATCAAGGAACATCAAGGAAGCCAGGGGGCTCCAGGGGGTTACAAAGGGAGAGGGAAGTAGTGGGACCAGAAAGATGGGGCTGCAGGGGGAGCCCCAGGCCCAGTGAGTCCTTGGAAGCTGTAAGAAGCTGGACTCATGAGTGAGCTGAAGGCTTGGTGCACAGCAGGCCAGAATCCCCGAGGCGGAGCCTCGCTGGTACCGTCTGTCCCCATATCCACCAGGTCCTGCAGACGTCCTGTCTAACCATCCCCTGCACCTGCCCTTCTCTTGGAGGCCATTTTCACCATGAATTACTTCCTGGATGAGGGGCCTCCACTTGCCTCTGGGCCGCTGTCTCATCTCCCTGCAGTGGAGTCTCCAGAGTATTCGTATCAGACTCTGTCTCCCACCCCGTGTCTGGAATGAATAGGATGTGTGAATAAATCAGTATGGGCAGACAAGGGGCCGGCTCTTTGGAACAGACAAAGATGACCTAAGATGCGAGGGTAGGGACTGCTGTAAGGTAGGCTGTCATTTTAGGAGAAAAGGAGGCCATCTCTAAAGTGGGTGGCTCAAATCCACCCCCCCCACACACACACCCTCAACAAGCTCTCGTTCCCCAGCCCTGTGCCTGGCTGCAGTGATGGCTCCCCCCAGAGGTCCCTGTTTTATTAATGGCTTCTTCCCTGCTCCCTATAGCCAGAGGGAAGCCCCTTAGTGTGTTTGCAGAAGCTACCAGCTCTGAACAGATGCAAAGCTTATTTGCAAACTGTCACTGCCTTAGCCTCCTCCAGAGACACTCATGCTGGGCTCGACCTTATGCCTCCAAGAACCACTTCCCCCAGGCAGCCAGCCTGGTGAGCCATCTTCCCTTGAGTTCCCAAAGCAAAGTCTTGGCTCAGAATTGGGAAAATTAAATTAAATGCCGCAAAGGAGTTAGAGCAGAGCTCTGGGCCTTGTTGACAGTGGAGAATGAAGTTCTCTCTGTCGATAGGAGCTCACTGGTTAGCATAAGATTAGGGAGGCTTTGAAATAAAGGTGGAAAAATAGCAAGCTGGGGACTCTGGCTTTGGATGTGAGTCCCTGTTAGGCCGCTGAGTACCAAAGTGATGCTATCTACTGCCCTCTGGCCTCAGTTTCCAAGCTATACAAGAAGCTGCCGATGCTCTTGGACTCCATTCTAAGGTCTACGATGATCTGAAATAAGTTTTGAATTTTATTTCATATAATTAGTCCAGGACTAATGGTTTGCCTAAAACAGCTTTGCAATTCTGCGTTTGCTTGAGAGTTGGCCTCAGTGGGATAAGAGGCACTAAGCTGGGATTCTGGGCTTTCAGCCTCTCCTGGCCCAGGAGCAGCACTCTGTGAGCTTGGGCAGGCTCTTTCACCCCGCTGAGCCCATTTTCTCTTCTGGACAATGGAAAGCATAGCCTGAGAATCAGGTGACCTCTGGGATGTGGGGACAAAAGCCACCTCTGAAGCCTCGCATTAGGGATTCTGGCCTGCTGTCCACCAAGGCTTCAGCTCGCTCACAATCTGCAGCCTCGTATAGCTTCCACGGCCTCACTGGGCCTGGGATTCCCCCTGCAGCCCCACTTTTCTGGTCCCACTACTTCCCTCTCCCTTTGTCACCCCCTGCAGCCCCTTGGCTTCCGTAATGGTCATCAGAGCTTTACATTAGCATGAATATGTATTTGAGAGTGGAGATTGCTATTGTTGTCGGTTTTGGATGCCTTCCCTGTCTGGGCAAACGATGCTTGCCAAAACAATACAAAAATATGTGCCATGCTGAGTGCAGAGCCCAAAGGAGTCAATGTAATCATATACATGGGAAATGGCAGTGCATCCGTGTGGGATAAGAGCCCCCCTTGTCATTTGTGCTGCTCGATTCCTTGCCACCATTAAATTCACTCCTTGTGTGCATGGGTTGGTGGAAAAACACACCACAGAGAAACACAAAAGCCTCTTGAGTTCTTTTCAGCTGGGACAGGACATGACATACGTTGGCAGGCAGAGGCTGATCTCTGTGTATCCAAGAGGAGTCGAGCCAGTCAGAGTATATCTAACAGGTCAAGCTCTGAAATGAAGAAGCAATAAGCCAGTGAAATGGTACTATCACCGAAACATGATTGATCAATTGAATTCTATCAGAGACAGTGGACAGTGAGATTAACTCAGGCCTGATAGGTTCAATGAGTTAAAGCATGATGTTCATTTCAGCTTCATTTCACCAGTCTTTGCTTGTGAAATTGGTCAATCAATAGAGGTTGAAGATCATATATATATATCTATATATATATGGGGACCATCTTATGGGGAATATAATCTCAGGAGTTGGCTCCTAGCTGGGGCTGCCTGTGGCAGGTAATGGAGACAGAACAGGGAGTCCATCAGCCCCATCGAAATGGCCTGATATCTCTTCCAAATGAAAAGTATTTTTGGATCTCTGATGATTTATCTTTTTTTTCCTCTCTCTCACTTTGATCTATGACAAAACTCATACCCATCTTGGAGAAATGTGGTGATTTCTCCTGAAAACATTTGTGCAATGATCAGATAGATACACTTTAAAATATGAACCTTCTTTTCATTATATCACTGTTGCAGAAAAAATAAAGCTAGTAATTTAAAAACACAAATGGGGATAATGCAGAGATAGCAGAGTAAATATGATTTTTAAACTCTCACTTATTATTTATTTATTTCCATGCAGTGGAGGATGGGACACTCACAAGGTCTAATGCTGCGGGCATGAAAGCTGAAGAAGGGACCCACGTGTATTTTCATTCAGCTGTCATTGAAACAGGCCCTTAGTGTTCATTTACAAGCATAATTCCCAGAAACAAATCACTGTTTTGCTCCTAGTAATATTTCATTTGCTTTGGAATATTTGCCTTATGGTAGTTAACATCCCTCCTAGTGAATGTGCACATCGCTCTGGCAGGTGGAGTAGGAAAGTACTATAGGACAAGTAATGACTTGGATAGTATGGGTTAGAGAAAACAGACTTGCCCTGTGGCAAAGCACAAGGTATTTCCTTCTTTTTGCCTAGCTTTTGGGACCATCTTAACTTTTTGTGCACAAAGAAATTCCTTCTCTCCTCACCACCATCATGAGTTTTAATCATGTGTTTGTACTGTTTGGACATTAGAGTGTATATTAGGTTCTGGATAATAAATGATGGTGCTGAGCAGCTGGCTAGAGCAGGAAGCCTGGCACACTCTTCTCTTTTCCTTCCCTGACTCCCGAATCGTACTGACCTGTAACCATTTCCCAAGCACCATGCTTCGTGTGCCTCCAGGCTTTGCACATGCTGTTCCCCTTGTGTGGAATGCACTTCCCCTTCCCTGCTCCTTTCTTGGACTAAATCCTTTGTATTTATCCTTAAGATTCAGGGTACATCTTTCCTGGGGGACCTCTCTGGACCACCTGTACTCTGGCCTGGATTAAGTGGAATGAATCAGTGTGTTAAGAGCAGACTTTGGAATCAAATTATTTGGGTTTTGTTCAAAGTTGGCTCAGGATTCACTTCTTTAGTGTGTGACCTAGGGCAAGTGATTTAACCTCTCAATACCTCCATTTTCTCATCTGTAAAATGGGAATGTAACAAGGCAACATTATAGGGCTTTTACAAGGGCTCTTTTATTAGGTAGGTGCTTAACACAGTGCTTCCCAGAGTCAACTCCAAATATGGTTTGGCTACTACCATTTGGCTGCACAGCTGTCTCTGCTTCTCAGGCCCCCAGCACTTAGGCTTAGCACTGTATGATTATTCACCCAGTTTCATCCTCCAAACCAAGGGAGAAGCTAAGACTTAAACTTCTCTAAGGTGTAGTGCCAAGGGCAAGGCTGGACCCCCGGCTTCTGGCTCATGAATGAATGCACTCATGAGAGTGGGAGCTTTGATCAGAAGCCTCATGCCCTGCGCTCAGCTCCCCTGAGATCTGCTGTGTGGACCCTGAGAATTCCTTTTGCCTTCTGGCCTCACCTCTGCCATCCTTGAGTGTAGAATCACTTGTCCCTTGAGACTCTTCCCTCACTAACAGCCTGTGACTCAGGGCAACACATGGCACAATCAGATTCACCCGAGTCAAACTTGAATGTACTTGGCAATTTTACAATTTCTCATTTCCCTTCTCTGAGAAGAAAGATTGAGTGAAACTAATGGCTGCATAATGGTAGTTCCACTGGAATTTTCCTCCATGCCACTTTGATTTTTCTCAGTCTGCAGCCCTAGTTTAGGGCGGGATTTATAAACTACCCGGAACATTGATTTTGGTTTTCTGGGTTGCCATGGGGATATTTCCAGCCCTCCCAGCCCGGGCCTCAGCAAGGGGCCCGGCCACACTGGATGCCCTAGAATTGTCAGCCCACTCAGCCTGTCTGCCTGTGCTGGAACCCGATGATCTGACTTGCGTGGCACCTTGTTGCTGCTCTTCTGGCCCCTCCTCCAGGCTCCTTCCCTGTTGCCAGTCATCTCTGTGAGCATCAGGGGAAGACCCTCTGAATCAGTTAGTGTGGACGGACACTGCTGCTTTTATATCCTTAGTCAGAGCGAGATTTCCAGGGAGCCTGGAGCTGTCCGAGTTTGTGTGGTTTATCATCCACTCTGGCTCAAAATTCTGTGAACTGCTTCAAATCTTAGAAGTAGGTAGAATGTAAACCCTTAGCTGTTTCTTTCTCTGGGATCACTGGTATAATGGAGGTCACTCTCGGTGGTTCCCTCCTTCCTGGTCTCCCAATAGAGCCCACAGCCCTGCAGAGGCTCCTAAAAGCCTTCCAGTCTTCCTAGGTTACTTATCCAGCCAAGAAACTGGTTGATTAGCATCTCTTAACTTGAGTCACACTTGAGCCCTCAGATAGAACAACTGAGGGCCTTTGAGCACCTACTGAATGATGCGCATTGTGCTCAGTACTTTGGACTCCTCACTCATTCTTTTGTCAATCCAGGTACCATTTTGTCCCACGCTACAGATGAGAACACTGAGGGCTAGAGAGGTTAAAGAAGTTGCTGAAATACCAGGGACTTGTAAGAGATAGCACGAGGACTTGAACTGGGGCCAGCCAGAGGGCAGGGCACCCTGGCTTTCCCGGCTGAAGGGAGAGGTAAGCAGTTGCTTTGCTTTGTATTTGCTGTGTGACCTTGAGTGAGCTGCTTAGTCTCTCTGTGCCTGTTGTGCTGTTTGCTCAGCAGGGAAATGGAGATTCCCTGAGTTCAGAGCTCACAAGACAGCTTGTGGAAGGTCAGTTCCAGGTCATTATGGTGGTCCGTGTGACCTTCTGAGGGAGACCCAGAAAAGAAAGCAAATTATCCAGCCCTTGTACTTGGAGGCCTCCAGAGAGGATGAGGCTTTGAAGCTGGGCCTTGATGGACAGTCGTACAGATGATTCCATGTAGGGCAGACTGTATGGTAGTGCCGGACACCAGCAGTGAAGGGCCCTTGGTCCCTGCTGGGATAGCACTGTTGGGGAACGAAAGGTGACCCTGATTGTGGGGCAGGTGATGGAGACTCAAGCTCTGTCCCAGGAGCCCTGGGAGGGTTTTCCTGGTGAGATGATGACCACAACAGCTGACATCGGCAGGTGCTGTGACGAGCACATCACTGAGCTTCCCATTTCATCCATACAAAGCCCATTGTTCCCAGTCTGGGACCAGAAGCCTGGAGGTCCCCGCCTTGGTAGCTGGCACGAAGAGCACGAGGCAGGCAGGTACAGCGGTTCACACCTGTGGCCGCACCTAGTTGGGAGGAGTGGCCTGAGGATTACAAGTTCGAGGCCAGCCTGGTCTACAGAGTGAGAGACCTTGTCTTAAAAAAAAAAAAGAAAGAAAGAGTGGGCTGGGGGTTTAGCTCAGTGGTTCCTGGGCCTGCCTGACAAGTGCAAGGGCTTGGGTTCAATCCCCGGTAACCACATACAACAATGCTAGTCATGGAAATTCATGCCCACCACACACCACAGTGCCAGGTGTGGTGGCTCATGCCTGTAATCCCAGAACTCGGGAGGCAGAGGCAGGAGGATTGCTGTGATGTGAGTTTGAGGCTGAGCTCAGGGCCAGCCTGAACTACAAAGTGAGACCCTGCCTCTAAAAAAAAAAAAAAAAGTAAGCGGTGTATAATGAGCACTGAATCTGCCAAACAGCAAGGTAGGCACAAATCAACCACAGCCATCAGCCCTGCCTGCTGGCACTCCGCCTTTTCAGCTGCAACTTGGCCTGAGTGCACGCACATGCACACACATACACATGCGCACACTCACATGCATATGCACATGCACACGAAGGTCCTCTGAGGACAAATGGAATCGAAGGACATGAAAAGAGCTGGGGTCAGTGCTGGACACTGAGTAAGGCTCCTCCCCAGCTCAGTGCACCTGGGCCCTCTTCACTCTTTGCTGGGTAAAGATGACATCCTCTCTTGCATGCTAAGCAAGTGCTCTACCACTGAGCCACATTCCCAGCCGTCTCGCATTCTCAGGTAGGAGATTCTCTAACAGAGCCCTAGAACCATTCGCCTGGCTCCTTGCCCCTTATGCCCGATGGCTGTGTCCAGCCTCCTCTGAGAGACTCTAGGGCTGTGGCCACCCTCCGTGAGCTTCTTAAAAACAGCCTCTGAAGCTGGACTCAACAGCTCACATCTTACAGTCCCAGCTGCTCAGGGGGCTTAGTTGGGAGGATTGCAAGTTCAAGGCCAGCATAGACAATTTAATGAGCCTCTGTCTCAAGACAAAATAAAAAGGACTGAGGATATGGCTTAGCACTTCTGGGTTCAATCCCCAGGACTGCATAGAAAACAAAATAAAACAGATCAAAAACACCACAGATTGCATCTGAAGCAATTTTTAAAGTTGCTAATTAGCACGGTCCTGTTTTGGTTGGTCTCTGCTGTAGATGGCTTTTACAATGACCCATCGCAGCCATCTGAGGAGACCAAGTTCAAGTGCCCTGGACTCACTTTCCCAGAGCTGGAGGTGAGCTAGGTCTCACATCAGTGCAGTATTCCTGTTCCTCTGGCTCTAGACTCCTGGGGCACATGTGCCCCACTAGGACCTGAGTCTTCCTCACCCTCCCTGGGGGTGGCAGGTCTGGGAGCACAGTGGAGGCCACAGCTGTGCCAAAAAGTGGCAGACTGGCCTGATTGCAGGAGACAGATAAATGTGGTGGTGGAATCTGTGATTATTATCACAATTTCAGAAAGTTTCAGGGTAAATATAGGCCAGTGAAGGAAAAGAGATTTCTTTCTCTGGAACTTTTTTGGAGCCCCTCCTCCCGTAGTCCTTTCTCTCCATGCATGGGGTTGCTTCTTTGGCTTAGGCAAATATTTCAGGATGAAAGAGACATTGATAGGGTAGGGGTGGAGTCACCTATGAAATCTGCACAAACAACCCAAATGGGGACAATAATTGAAGGAGAAAAGGATTAGCAATGACTCACTCCACTTTCTTCCTGTACTGACCAGGCCTCTGAAGCCTAGAACCTCAGGCTCACAAAGCAAATGAGGCCGAGCTGTGGCCGGAAGACAGGTCTGCTGGCTGGCCACACTTTTCCCTTGGCCCCTGCTGCTGACCTGCTACTGATCTGCCACGCAGAGGAAGAGCTGTGGGGATGTGGGAGGCTCTGGAAGGGCTCTGGCTTTGGCCCAGGCTCTGCAGAGAAAGGTACTCTCAGCAGAGCTGGAGGTGACTGGCAGCTCTAGCCTCTTTCCTGGAGCTCCTGAGCTGCATCCCAAAGGCCATGATGCCAAAAGGGATTTTGGAGACTCTTGTTTGTGTTTATCTCTTTTCCCTCCCAGTGAACCTCTGCAGACATAAAGTGCGTGATGATTTTTTAAGGAAACAAACCGGAACCCTCCAAGAAAAATGCAAAACCCCTGAATCTGCTGTGCTCCAAAGAAAATGCAATGGGTTTATGATCTTTTAAGACACACAAGAGACAGCTTTCTCCTGACAGATGGAATCTGAGACTATTTTGCTTCCTCCCTTTTTGAGTTACCAGACTTGATTGTGTAAAGCTTTTAGCTTCAAAACTGGGTTGTGAATAACATTGGTTTAACCTGAAATTTAAAGCCAGCATTTCTTTGCTCCCCGAGATGGGGCTTTCTGCCCCTTGCTCCCCTGAAGCTAGCTTCCAGAATGTTAATTCTACGAGCCATGGTTGACTAAGCCCAGCACTGGGTCTATTACATATTATTTGATTTGGAGTAGAAAAAAAGATTTAAAGATACCATGGCCCCTGTATACCTTTGTACTTTTGCCCGAATCTATCCACATATTTAAGCATACGGTTCACGTGGTGAGTTTAGACTTTTCTCCCTGGAATAAAATGGGTCTGAGTATTTCTTGGAGCCTGCCTCCAAGACCACACTGCCCAATTAAGGGAGACAGAATCTTCGGAGTGCAGCAGAGAAACACTACAGAAGCTTACACTGGAGGTCTGGAGGTTCAGACCTGCCCTTGAGCACAGGATGATTTGCAGTATTCAGTTTGCAGCTGCCTCTCAGCACGCAATCGGCTTGCATGGCTCATGTTCACTGTGCACCTACTGTGTGCAGCTTTTGGAGGCAAGTGAGCCCATGCTTGTCCTCTGAGAATCAGACATCGTTCTATAAAAGGACTTGTGGTTGATACCCGCACCTGTCCAAGTCTGTGAATTTTGCAGTTAATTGTTTCCTCCACCAAACATAATTGCAAGAGGACAAGGCATCGGCTCTCACCCGTTTCCGTAACCCCAGCATGAGAGCTCACTTTGCTCGGTGGACAGGAGAGTGAGTGAGTGCATGAGGTCAGGTAAAAGTGTCCTGACACTTGCAGACCAGATACGCAGCAGGAAAGCGGTTAGCACAGGCATTACCAATTTGTTCATTTAGTCCATGAACTTTCCTAGTGGAGGAGGCAGAGATGAATTACCGCAGTCCTCCCTTGCAGGTAGCTAATCTAATGGCCCAGCATGGGTGGAAGGCCCAGGGCACTTGGCTCCTAAGACAGGGAAGGAGTATTGGGAGCTCTAAGAACAGAGAAGAACCAGCTGAGCAGGAAGAAAGACATCTGGAAGAGGAGGTGTGTGCACTTGCTGGCTGCATCTCCATGTCATTGAGGGATGGTTTACATCCCTTATGGGCACATTGGGTCATGTGTGGCTGACAGGCTGACTTGGGGGCCAAACACCCCAAAGCGGAGAACCTGTCTTTGCTGGCCCCTGGTCTCTTCTAACAGAGGCAGTTGAAAGTGGTTTGGAAAGCAAGCACTGGTCTAAGGGAATTAGGAATTCACGCCCTAGGATGGAGAAATGTGGAGAGTGGCTGTTTCCTCGGCCTCCTCCAAGGGCTCCCCAAACTTCCCTCAACTAGCTTCAGGTCCTGTCGACCCCTGCCAGCCTCTCAAGACCTTCTGGAGTCTCTCTCCTCATTTCTTCTATTCTTTCCATGATCTTTCAAAATTTTACGTTGAGACGGGTTCTTGGTTAAGTGCCCAGGATGGTCTCAAATTGCAGTCTTCCTGCCTCAGCCTCCCAGATAGCTAAGATTATAGATGCATAGATGTATAGGATTATAGATGCCCATCCTATTTTATTTTTTAAAATGTTATCTTAAAGAGAGTAAACATTTAATCAACATTTTCTAAGTTTGTGGATATGTGACTATGTGTTTAGGGTTGTTCCAAGCCTTCTTAAAGAAATGCTAGACCTGAGCCATATTCCTGTGCCAAGGGATGGAGAAATGTCACTTTATTCCTCGATTGGCAAACAAGCAGAGATACTGGCTGAAAGCAGAAGCAACATGAGAGTCTTGGGCAGGGTTGGGGCCAACACCTGCACTGATGTTCCTCTTGCCCCACAGTTCTCCACTGGCTGCGTTGGGTCACTGAGGCAACCTGGGTGTTTTCACTGGCTCAGCCTATGGTGGCTGCATTAGCTCTCTTGTCATTGAGACATAATCCTGGCCACTCACAACCTAAGGAGGTTTACTGGGCTGATAGTTCCAGTGATCCAGTCTGTGGCTGTCAGGTGGAGGGGAGTATTCACCACATGGCAGCCCGGAAGCAAGACAGAGGGAGGAATGGGAAAGGAGCACATCCTGACCAGGCCACGCCTCCCCCGAACATTCAGCTACTGAACTGACAGATACAGCATCCTCACGACCTAAACAGGTGAAATTTTGGGGGGATATTAAGGTTTAAATCATTGTAGAGCTATGGCTGACTTTCAAAAAAGTCAAAGCAGGCCACAGCTAGTCCTCTTCCTGGAGACTTTAAGAAGGAGGCATAGGTCCAAGCTCAGCCCCCTGTGTCCACAGTGTGTGGAGTTTTCCTCAGGGGGAAGGTCTCCCGGGCCCTCTGTACCTACTGTTGTGTTGACTCTGTGCCCTGTGCCTTTACTTTCTGCTAGGCCCCACTCAGTAACCAGATAGTGACCCTTCTGCAGGGCTCAGAGTTGAATCTCCTTCTCTGCTTTCCTCATTGTGGGAAGCTCGGCCCTTCCAGAGCCTGACCTCTGAATTCCATGGGGAAGGGATAGAGCGCATCTCGGGGCAGCACCTGGCCAGCTGGGAGAGGCCTCCCTCAAAGGGTAGAGTGGAGCATGTCTTGCGGGGCCACTGAATAGGAGAGAAAAGTGGGGCACTGATGACAGAGTAAGATCTTAGTGGGAGGCAGGGAGCTGGTTGATGGGAAAGAGCCTTCATTAAGAGTTTTAGGTGAATCTCACTCCACAAAGAATGACTGCTGTCGGGAAATCAGCCAAAAACAAATGCTGGTGGGGGTTTGCAGAGAAAGAAACCCTTCTCCCTTGTTGGTGGGAATGTAGATTGGTACAACCACTGTGGGAATCAGTGTGGCGATTCTTCAAAAAACTAGGATTGGAGATCCCATTTGACCCTGCCATTCCCCTGCCGGGTGTATACATGAAAGAATTAAAAGATCCGTATCAGAGCGACATATGTGCACCTTGTTTGTGGCAGATCAGTTTGTGATAGCTAGATCTTGGAAACAGCCCAAATACCCATGCCCATCCACAGGAGGCTGGATAAAGAAGGTGTGGTTTTTAAATAAAATGGAGTATCACTCAGCCATAAATGGATGTACCTCGAGGACATACTCATGAGTGAAATAAATAAGACAGAGATGTGTAAATGCTGTGTTGTTTCTGTAGTATGAGAAGCTAAAGAAGGTGTAAATGAGGCCCAGAAAGTAGGGTAGATATTGTGAAATAGGAGAAAAATGTTCAAAGGGAAAGGGGAAAATGAAGAGAAAGAAAAAATTTGATAGTAAAAACAAAAAAAAAGGAAACAAAGCTTGTGTATATAGAAGGTTGGGGGTGATACAGTGGGCAGGGGAATGGGAAAAAATGAGAAGATATGTCATGCACAGGTACAATTTTTTTTTTTTGAGACAGGGTCTCACTTTTTGTAGTTCAGCTGGCCCTGAGCTCAGCCTTGAACTCACAGCAATCCTCCTGCCTCTGCCTTCTAAGTGCTAGGATTACAGGCATGAGCCACCACACCCTACACTGTGGTACATGGTGCTGATTGCTGGTGAGTATAAGTCTCCACACCCGGCATTGTTGTATGTGGTCACCAGGGATCGAATCTGAGCCCTTGCCCTTGCAAGGCAGGTGCAGGAACCACTGAGCTAAATCCCCGGCCCAAGATACAAATTTTTAATGTTGAATGTAATCATAGTGTATATATAAAATGTACCAATAAATTCAATTTTAAAAAAGAAGAGTTTTGGGCATGATTGGCAGCATGCAGGCTGGGGAGGTTAGTTAAGTAGGTAGAAAGGAGTCTTTTATAAAGGGATATGATGGGCTGGGAGAAACTCACTGGGACCTGCAGGGGCTGAAGCCAAAGTCAAGCTTTGGCGGGAGTGACTGGGCCAGGATGACCGAGTACAACAACAGTCAAGTGGAAGCAAGCTGGCCTGCCTTCCTGAGTGCAAGTGAATGTGCACACATGTACATATGTGTGCACAAAAATGCAGAGGACCTCGAGAATACACCGATCTGGTGGATGCCTGCCACTAGAAGAACACTGTGGGATGGATAGCCTGAACAAGAACTCCACATCCTGCTGGTCTCGATGACCTTGTGGGATGGTCGCCGTGAGGATGGGCCATGGTGGAACCAGAGGCTCTGGGGATGATGTCTTGTGGACAGGACCAGGTTCTTCTCCTGTAAAAGGCTGTTGCCTCGGTCTATCAGGAGAGGTACCTGGGTTTTATGTTGAGGACATTGATCAGAAAGACCAGCTCTCATCTTGCCCAGCCTCATCCCGAGGCTGTCTGGTCATTGCAGCTGTGGTCTATCCTGCAGTAGTCTTCTTGTGTTCAGTTGTATGGGAATCTGTTTTCTCGGAGGGATTGTGAGAAACCTTGGATGTCTTCCCCATAGAGGATTCTGGGCTCTCTGAGCCTATTTGGCCTCCATGGGAGCTCTGAAAGCCCTGTGCTAAAAAAAACAGCCAAAGCTGTTGTCTTGCTTCAAATGTCAGAACCTGCACTGAAGTTGCCCCTGGGCAGGGCCCTGGCTTGTAGCTGAGCCTCAGTGAGATGATATCCCAATGCTTCCGGCTCTTCGGTTTAGCCTCATTCCTCGCATGGGTGGAATTTGACGTGATTGATGATGTCAAGGGCAGCAGTGTCCGGCAGGAGAAGGGGGCTGGACAAGGCTGGGATGAAGGCACCTTTTAATACAAGAGCTGACCCACGGAGGTACCCCATGGAGTCCCAGCAGCACCAGCAGGTGCCTTGCTGTGGGCCCAGGTTTCCATAAGACCCCTGCCCAGCCCTTCAGGAACTGTGTGGTCTTTGAGGGACCTGGGAAGTGAAGGACCTTAAGACCACTCTCTGGCAGGACACACTTATCCTCTGTGCTTGTTTTCATTTTGAAAGATCAAGCCCAAGAATCACATAAGATACTTCAACACATTTGCTTTTTAATTTGTGATATTTTCTTTGAAATGTAACTGTCACCACTAGAGACAATGTGCATATCTAATCATACAGAGCACACAGAGCATTGAATGGTGTACTTTCTTAGCTGCTGAACTGGCAGTACATTTCAAGAGTTGCAACAAAACGAAGCCAAATAAAAGAGCATGCTATGACAAGTATCTCTCCCCCTCAGCTCCATCTACTACTTCCCAGATGAATGACCACTGTACCAGTTTCTCACATATCATTCATGCCCATATATAAGACATTATGTTATATAATAGAAAAAAAATCAGACTTTATATGAATTATATCAATATATTACATAAAGTCTTATTTTCTTCCTTTTCTACACAAACCATTGCATATCATACACACTATACTTATCTTCCACATAACAATGTGTCATAAAGTTCTTTCTATGCTAATCCGCGGAGGGCTCCTCCTCCTTTTTGCTGCTGCATTTGCGGGCTCCCGCTGTGCATAGATGCCAGAGCCTATTTAACCAGTCCTCCATAAAGAAACTTAGGTTGTTTCCGGTCTTTTGCTCCAAGAATCTTGAGCATAGATCACTTTCTGTGTGTAAGTGTAGCTAAACAATAAATTCCCCGAAGTGCTATTATCCATCAAAGGGAATGTGCGCCTGAGATTTTGATAGCTTTTGCCAAATTAACTAGCACAGGTGTGTAGCTGGTCCCACTAGAATTGTACGAGTGTCTGTTTCCCTTCCCAGCCTTCCCAGTCCAGCATTTTATTGACTTGCCATGTGATGTGGTATCCAGTGTGTACGGTGGGGACATCAGTTCTAGGGAAAAATGTGCCTCCAAGGAGGCTCTTTAATACAGGAAGGGCAGGAGCACAGGGTGACTTAAGTCTCCAAGTCAGCTTGAGCATTACTTTTCACCACTAATGATCATTTAATGTCACCGGGTCACTCACCTGCAAAATGGAGTATCAGGGGTTTTTTTGGTTATCATAATGAAATAACTGTGTGGGTAACTTTATAAAGAAAATAGATTTGTTTAGCTCAGAGGGAGTTTCAAGGTATGGTTTTGGCTCAATCCTGGTGAAGGGTTCATGGGGATGTCACCATGGTCGGTGGCAAGAGCACTTGCTCAGGAGGGAGAGACCATATCCCCAGACAGGAATCCAGAGAAGGGAGGGGCCAAGCTGGTGATTGGCTAAGCCCCACCTCTTAAAGGGCCCACCACCTTTCCTCTACCACAGTAAGGGCCAAGCTAAGCTTTGGAGGACAGACTTTGGAGGACATGAACCCCTGGAGGACAGACTTTGGGGGGCAGTCATTGAGAATTAGAGGGCATGACACGTTAAAAAGGGTTCTGCAAGTGACCGCCACGTGGCTCTGCAGTCACTAGTAGGTGACTCGCCCCAATCAGCCCTTTAATAGAACTTCTGCTGTTTCCTCTGGTCAAGGAAATAGCTGGGTTTGAAGGTCTCTCAGGCTCTGACCTGTTGGTCTCCTGCAGCCTGTGCATCTTTCATTCACCTTTCTTCTCTCGTGCTCATCAAAGGTATTCAGGAGTCTCCAGTGCCAAACGGTCACTCACTTCCGGGCAGAGATTTCCTACGGAAGCAGATGCGGGGAGACCTGTTCACACAGCAGCAGCTGGAGGTGCTGGACCGAGTGTTTGAAAGGCAGCACTACTCAGACATCTTCACCACTACGGAGCCCATCAAGCCCGAGCAGGTACAGCTCCCAACCTACACCTGCCACCATGGCGTGGGCATAGGCCTCTGGCAGGCTGCGGGTGAGAGCCCACCAGGTTCAACTCTGAGTGGGCTTTTTGTTGTGCTGGGCTGAGCTTGGCCATCACAGCATCCTCTGAGATCAGAAGGACTTGTCTGGGGCCCTGGTTTCTTGTCTGGTGTCTCTGTCTCTGGCCAGTCAAGGGCCATGTGATTTTTCTGGCTGCTCTGCTACTGCTGAGAGGTGTCCTTTCCCAGGGCCTTTTTGGACAGGGTGGGTGTAATAATCTTCTAGGCCTCATGAGGTTCTGGAGGATCATTAGCCTACCAGAGTAAAGGTCAAAAATAAAACCAAAATGTGGCCTGGGGTCTCACCTGGAGCAGTGTCGTAGACCTCACTGTTAGTCTTCATATAGATCAAACTGTCATGCTTTTAACAACTGGATCCGAGACAGGAGATGAAGAAGTGTCTCGCTGGACAAGCTCCTACATGGAGCCTGGTGGAAAGGGAAGGAAGCAGGAAGACCACCCTGACTGTGCAGCCGGCCTCCTGTCCCCAGCTGAGGGGCAGTAACTACTGTGGCTCTAGACATAATACCAGAAAGATCTCCAGCAAGGTGCTTGAATAAGGTCTCTGAAGTACCAACCACAATTTAGGCCAATATTTCCTAGTGCTGCATCTGTGCTAGGCCCTCACCTAGTTACCTGGAAACCTTGGGCAGCTTAGTTGTGGTTTCATTCACCTGAGAACTCCCACCTGATAGGTAAGTCAGAGAGATCCTATGAGCAATAACTTTGCCCAGCACTTTACTAGGTGGTACCAGTGGTGAGCATTGGCCTCTCTGAGCTTCCTCTAATGATAGTTAGATGATGCTTTGAAGTTTGCCCAGAGAGCCTTTTGAAACAGTTCAGGCCATGGTCAGGCAAGGTTCTGGAGGAGATCTTGGGTACAGAATGATCAAGGTCCCCAGACTACTATTTATGATGGCCTGGTACTTTCTGAGCAGCTCTTATGAGGCCTATGACAGACCATGGAGACACATTGTTTTCAGAGGGGGAAACTGAGGCTCAGAGAGGCAGAGTGACTTGCCTAAGGCCAACCAGTAAGTCAGGTATCTCTGAACAAACTTAGATGAGAGTCCACTTTGTATAAGGCACAAGGGATCGAGTGTCCTCTAGGGCAGAGGACAGGTTTGGATTTGCCCTCAAGAAACCTACAAATTGTAAAAGAAACACAACAAGGAAGAGCTACCCACAGAATTGTGGGATACAGGTAGGCTTGATGCTGAGATGTCTAAAGTTCTGTGAGCGTCATAATCAGAGGCTGCACCATTTTGGAAGGTGTGATGGAGCCTAGAGGTACTTATGCTGAGTCCCGACTGTTTGGGCATTAGAAAGAGAAGGAATACAGTGGTGAAGGAATTATGCTGGGCAGAGCAAACAGCAAGTGCAAAGGCCCTGTGGTGAGAGGGAGAGGCAGGAGGAGGAAACAGAGAGATCCAAGGGGACGGAGTGAGAGAATGTTGGGGACATGGGCCTGGTCTGACTAATCTTTCTCTTACAAGTCAAGTGAGGCCCCTGTGGAATGGTATGGTCAGGTGTGCTGGTCAGAGCTGCCGCCACACTCTGGAGCCTAGGCTTTAGGAGTTCCTCACAGCCTGTTGCCCCTGGCCCAAGCCCTTCCAAGTGATGGTGGTCACCACATTTCCCTGACACATGAAGAAAGAGGGGGCTCTCTCAGGATGATGCCATCCTTGCCCCCCAGAATCCAGGAGAAAATCCCAGCGAGGGGACCTGTCTGAGGCCACCCAGCAGGTGTGTGGGAAAGGGCTGAGGCTGGGCTCTGCAGTCACCTGACCTTCCAGCATGGAGCACCACCCCCTCCACTTGGCCTCTGTTAAGAAGCACCCAGACACTCAGTGCTAGGGGCTCCTCTGCTTCCCACTTGATCCTCCTGGAAGCTGGAATCTGAATTCTACTTTCCTGCGCTCAGGGTACCTGGGGGGTGGGGCAGAGGGTGCAGGGCTCACGGTCGGGTCCACCCACACGCTCAGAAGTCAGTCAGTCACTGGTGTGCTGGTCCCTCGCCCGCTCAGTTGCTCCAGGGTATCTCTTGCACATGAGCCGTGGGCCTGGTATAGTGCTGGCACTTGGGGGCCAGAAGCACGAGCTGTGCACCGGCTCTGCTTACTTTCTTAGGACGGTGGATGTGGACTTAGAAGACAGAGGATGAGAGAGAGGGTCCTGTGGGTCCTGTGAAGTTTGAGTGTAGGGGAGAAGCTGCCTTGATGGGAGCGCCATGGCCAGTAGTACAGACAGGTGACATCAGCGGGGTCCTGAAGGGCGGGCCTTTGGGCTCATGTCCAGACACGGGGGAGGAGACCCATTTTGGACTCTGAGGACTTCGTTGCTGCCCGTGTCCTTCAGAATCTGCGGGAACACATGCGGGCCTGTGCGCGTGTGGGCTCTGAGGCAGGGCCCGCAAGCCGACCGTGCCGGGGGATAATGACTGACTCAGTGTTTGCTGGTTAATCTGCTTCACCTCCCATAATGTGCTGTAATGAGGAGAGATGGGAGGTGAGGCCGAGGGCCGCCTGCACACATAGCCACTGGACTATGAATGACATCCCCTTGCGCCCGACTCCTCATCACTTTGGGCGAATGATGGCTTGAGCAAGGGGCTGCAGCAGGGAAGGGTGAGTGTCAAGGGTGTAATTCCTGGCATCTTCTTCTGCTCGCTCTCTGCCACATGACTGTTCCACTGCTTGCCGCACGAGCCCAGGGTGGCATGGCGGTGGCTCCAGGAGAGGGCTCTGAGCTGCTGGCTATGGAGGCAGGCCACCTCCTCCATTTGTGAGCAGATCAAGCTGCCTGGGACTGTGTCCCTGTGACCTGGTGGCCTGGGTAGGAACTTGCTGTCACCTTCATGGAGTAGCCAGGTGGGGAGGAAAGAGCCCCTCCTGGCCTTGGAGTTGAGGAGCTTGAGCTGAGTCCTGACCCTGCTCTGTTGAGCAAGTCAGGTTATCCTGGGTCTTGGTTTCTTCATCTGTGGTAGGGTAGAAATCAGGATTAACAGCAGCAGCAGTGACTTAACAACAGTGGAGTTGCTGCTCATCTGTGTGAGAGTGGCCAGCTTTCAGGGGGCTTTTCTGTATAGTCTCTCACCAGGCAACCTGGGTGAGCCCCGTGGTCTTGAACTTTTTCTCTGAATTGTTCGCTCTGTTTTAAGATCTGGGAAGTTTCCTGGACTGTGAAGGCCACAGTATTGGAATCAGAACTCAGGATCTTCTGTTCCATGCTGTACAAGATGGTTCCGTGCTGTACATGATGGTTCCATGGGCCTTTATGGCCCTGGGCACTGGAGGAGCGGTTCTCTGACTATCCTTTTGCAGCTAGAGTCTGCCTGTCCTTCGGGACTCCCAGTCTTTCGTTGGCTTGGACAGGTCACATCCTGCCAAAGCCCTTCCCTCCCTGGGGCCACTGAGAAGAGCATCCATGCCCAGGGTCAGACTGGAGTCTTGTCAGCTGTGTCAGAGCTCAGAGGCCCCACCCCCTCTTGCTGCTTTTCCTGCTGTGTTCTGCCCTGCACAGGTGAACCAGTCTGAAGCTTTTGAGGGAAACTTAGTAAACCCTTCACCCCGGTGGAAGGGGTTAATGGAGCCCCACTCCCAGGGCAATGAAACACTTCCTTTTCAAAATGATTATTGAAAAAGCAATTCTGTTTTTCCTGCTCATGAGGTGAGTAAAAATCACCTTGAAGGACCAGAAGAGGAAAAACAAATGAAGAAGAAATAACCGCCGGTGGTGAGAGAGTGCGTGCATGCGTGTGTGTGCGAGCATGCGTGCGTGCAGCAGCAGTGGAATCTGCTTCAGTAAAACTCGTGTTGACACCGTCATGGGTGCCTGCTGGCACTGTGGCAGAGCAGGTCCCCCCTCTGGCCACTGCAGGAAGGCCTCTGAGCACAGCCTGCCGTATTTACTCTCGGCAGACTATTAACCAACACCAGGCTATTAATCTGGCTTTTGAGCCTTCACTAAAGCCCATAAAAGCTCACAGTTGTCAAATGGAGTTCATTTTAATTTCCTTTCAATCACAGTAAATTATTCAGGTGATAAATCAGCTGGAGCAGCCTCCTGGCTGTAATAGAAACCCTAATTCCTGGCTAATTATCCAGCCCATTGCTGCCAACAGATCAATACAGGCGCAAAATGGAACGGGCCCAGGGCCCTCCCTCCCATCGGGCCAGAGACAGAGAGACAGCTGGGGCAGGGGGATGCGCTGCTGACCTCCGGGGAAGTTCAAAGGTCACAAGGGGTTAAACTGGGAGAAGGCCTGTCCCTTGTCTAACAGAGAAAGTCACCAGAAATGCCTCCTGCTCTCATGAGCTGTTTGCCCTCTGGCTGGTACATTTCTCCGGGGTGCTGTGACTTACTCCTGTGGGCACCCTGTTCCTAGAAAGGAGCTGGACTGTGTTGCCCAGCATGATTGAGGTTGGACACCCACCATGAATTAGACAAAGGGCTGCATACTGGGGGGGAGAAGGACGAGGCTCCGGCCCTGTTTCCTTTCCTCCTCGTCCTTCCTAGCAGGTCTATGTCTCTCTACCTAGGGAGGAAGAGGGAGAGAGCGAGGAGGCAGGTGTCCCAGACTGAAAAAGGGGAAGACCTCCTGGAGGAGGTGCCATCTGTGCTGTGTCTGGAGTCATACCTGTGAGGATGCCAGCCCGCTGGCTACGAAGAGGGAACAGCATGGGTTAAAGGGCTGGAGGGAAGCACGTACGGCAGGAACATCCAGTGGGTCTAGGTGGTTGGAATGTGGACTGAGTGGCAGGAAGTCAGGGGCAGTGGGCAGGAAGCAGAAGGAGACTCAGTTCCCAGAGGGCTGCAATGTGGAGGTGAGGAGGTTTGATTTTGTTTGGGGCAGAGTGTCCCAAATTTCCCTGGGTCTGTGGCCCACTTGCCACCCTAGAAGCACACTTTGCTGGGACCTCTTGTCAATTGCCCGATCTTGGCTGCTCCTGTTGGATCTCTTTCTTCCTGCAGCCCACTCCATGCAGGAGCCCCTCCTGATCTCCCCACAAAGCCCAGCCCAGACCTCCCACCCGTCATCACCCTCACTGCCCCATGTCCCTTTAATTGTCTATAGAAGCTCGGGCTATGGCCAGGCCTGTTCTCTCTGCCCCACATGGAATGGACTGCTCCTGTGCCTGGGACGTGCTGACCAGCCCTCCTTTCCTAGCGCTGCCGTGTGCATGTGCCCACGTACATGCCATAGCTATTTGCACCTTGGTGGCAGGTCCTGCAGTTGCGGTCTCTTTCTTCATATTGTCCCCACTGAGGGCTCCTGCTCACTCTTTCCATGCACCGAACTTTCCTCCAGCCTGTTTCTAAACTTTACCCTGTGTAGGCCCAGCATGAGCTCCGCCTGGCCCACGAGGCACTGACCCATCAGCCTAAACCCACTTGTCTCTTGTCTGAGCTTCTAAATGTCTTGAGTTTCAATCATTGCTGCAGTAATTGTCAGAGCTACTGTGTGTTTGTTATTTACCACTCGCCTTGCACTAGTCAATGGAGAACTTTACTTTCACCATCTTTTTATCAAGTCCCAACAACTCTCATCATCCCACAGTGCAGACAGGACAGCCGTAAGATTTAGTGCAGTGGCTTGGCTGAGGACACAGTCAGTGCAGAGCCAAGATCAGAGGCCAGGTCCCTGGCTGCAGAGTCCAGACCCATGATCACTGGATGAGCCCCATTGCAGCCCGGGCAGGCTGTCCACTGATTCTTAGAGGGCCAGTGTCCTAGCAATACAGTCTATTTGTCCTGAAAGCTGACATGAGTTAGCAGGTTCGGGGCTGCCCCTCTTGCCAATGTGGTCTTTAGAGGAATGAACGAGGTCTAAGGTGGTGACCATCCTGTTCTGCTGTGAGCTGGTTCTGTTCCTCTCACCTCTTCTCTTCTGACAGCACTGTGCTCAGGTTAGGTTCCTTTGCAGATGAAGTAGTTTGCTTAGAGGTGGCAACTGAAAATTCTTCCAAGGAGTAATGACTGAGTTGAGGCATCAGGGCTGTGTGATATGAAGAAAGGAAGACTTGGGATTGTAAGCTGAGCAGGAGACAGAATAAGGGAACTCCATAGCCCATCCTTTCAAAAGTAGAACAGGTCTCTTTGTGAAGTAGTGAGCTTCCATTCACTGGAGGTACACATGTAGACTCTATTCTTTTACATATATGCTGTATTAGAAGTTTAAGAATCTGCTGAGGACTTGATTAGATAAATACCAAGAACTTTCAGACTGAAAGAATGATTCTAAGACAGGAAAGGTAAGAAGGTTCTGTAAGAGGGGAAAGCGCTAAAAGACAGCTGCCTCTGGGAAGCCTCACTCAGGTGGCAGAGAACTTTGACCCTGAGCTCCAAGGCTGGAAGCTGCAAGCTCCTGGAAAGCTGTTAGCTGACTCCAGCTTCTCCAGTGGATGGAGCAAAGTTGGGGTTTCTGGTGAGTCAGAGCCCAAGGCCTGGGGCTTGGTGATTACTGTCAGCCCTGCTTCCTGCACACAGGGCCCTGTATTCTCTGCTTGGGAGTTCAGCGTCAGGTCTGTCTGAGGAGGATGAGGAAGGGGAGGATTAATCATAACCATGTCCTGCTGACAGGTGCCACAGCATGTGGGGTGCAGAGCATTATGGATAGCTGAAGATAAAGAAATCACCAGTTAACCCCAACAGAACCTTCTCAGGTAGTGTACCTGAGATGTGATCTTCACATATCTGATGAGAAAACCAAGAAACGGAGAGAGCAAATAACATGCCCCGAATAATGTAGTCAGTAAGACTGCCACATCCTCTGCTCCTTGCTTTTTGTGAGTACAGGCGCTCCTTTGAAGTCACATCCCTGCCCCCTGCAGGTGTAGACATCTCCTGGTTGATTGATTTCATCAAATACATATTGAGCAACTCCTCAGTGTCAGTCCTGTGCTAAGTTCCTGCTAGATTGGCAGGAACAAAGACAGACATGGTCCCTAGAATTTGCTGTATCATGATGGCAGCAGACATTAACACAATGATCATACCATTAAAATGGTGCATTAGTGATAGAGTGTGATGGGGCTACAATGAGAAAGCCAGGCTGTGGCAAGAATAGAGTGGGACCTTGTTGAGCTGGAGCCAGGGAGCATCTCTGACAATGGCATCTTCCAGCTGCAAGTGGTTGTGACAGTGTCCCAAGCAGAGGGAAGAGGCTGCGGGTAGGCCTGAGGCTGTTGCAGTTTTTTGCCATGCCATGGCGCACATGGAGGTGTTAGTTTTTATATGGAACCTGTTAGCAAGACTGGCTGGCAGACTTTGACTTCCCCAAGTCAAAGCTGGTCACCTAAAGGCTGAGAGGCTCTGATGTCTTGGCCCACTATTTGGGAGGTTCTGCTTTTATGGGGAGTAAGAGTTGGGGTTGAATCTTCTCCTTCACTCTGCTGATCTAGGGTTGCCAGCTTTGGACACATAGACAATGGACTAACTTAAGTATCTGCACAATTACTCAAATATCCACTTCGTGCCTTCTTGACTATTGCTGGGATTCTCTGAAAATTCAACCTGGGAAGCACACATAGGCCAGAAGAATCACAAGTTTCTGGTGCATTGCCTCAGACTCTAACTTCCTTGTGGATCAGAGCTTCCTGGGGTTTACCAGGCAGAAAAGATGGTATTGAGAGAGAGGACTTGGCTGGGCCTTCCCATGAAGTGGGCCTGGCCTGGCTTAGCTCATACCTGGAAGGTGAAGTTCTAAAGGAAGTTTTCTGACTATCAAGGCACAGCGAACCTGCCCCTCGAGACGATGGAGCAGTGAATGTCCTGAGCTTTGACCAGGAGGACAAGTGACTTCTATGGCAGGGAACTTTAAGGGAGTGAAGGGTGTGGCACTACCAGAGAGGAGCGGATAGGAGTTCTGGTCCCAGCTCTCCCAGAATGAGAAGAAGAAGAAATAATTTCCAAGCACTGAGTTGCTAAAGCAAAATTTAACTTAAACATCATCTTTCTTTAGAATGAGATAGTGACATGGATTCTTCTGGAATTCTTACTATCTTGGTCTTCAGAGGTACCGAGTAGTACCTCTAGATCAGCCATAGTCTCCCTTCATCTTTCTGCTATTGTCACCATCTCACAGTGGCCCAAAGGTGAACACTACAGGGTCCTTTGGGGACTCAATCTTCTTGGCTGTGGGATTGAGGGAGTTGCCTGGCTCTGGATGTCTGTTTGTTCCTAAACACCTACTAAAGTATTTTCTAAATAATTGCGTACACCTTGTTTTCTTGTGGATCAAAAACAAATGTGTCTGTCTTCCCAAGAAAAATCCCTGTGCCCATTTTGTAAGACTGGGGAAAGTCTGTGGGAACATTGAGAAAGATGTATGAAAGTATGGGACCCCAGCCTCTAATAATGGTTTTGGGGTGGCCTGTCTGGGTTATAGTCTGAGTGAGAGATTGGACTGAGTCTCAGTTGAGATCTGTTCCAGCTCTAGTATTGCATAAAGGATAAAACCAATTGGAAATCCATATCTTGTTTTTATTTTGACTTGTTTACAGTTTTTCTTCCTGTCTGCTGTACTATTTTTGATGACAGGCAAATCCTGTGTATGTGGGGTTTAAAGATTACAAGTGAATTGTCAAAGAGCGGTCTGTACCTTGCTGAGGTGTTCTTTCATTCATTTATTCACTCATTCATCCAAGAAATTTTTACAGATATGCCATGTCACTGACATTGGCCACCTGTGCTATGCTGTGTAGCATACAGTAATAGCAATTGATGCAGCCAAAGACACTTTGTGAGAGCTGACTTTGAGTAAAGATATTTTCCCTCAAATAAGGCTAACAAATATATGCAATTCAAAAAGAACAAGCCAATAATTAAAGTCCAATAACTTGTTTGGTTTGAAGGTGCACTGGAAGTTTGGCTTATGGAATTTGGCTAATCATCAAAGTCTTAAAAACAAAACTTTAAAAGCCATTATTGATTTGTAAATTATCTTTTGTTAAAAAAAAGGCTATAGATTTCTAAACCTTAAAGTCAGCTATTTCACCCTCCCTTCCCATTACAAACAATAGAAATTTACTTATTGGACAAAAATAATGGTAAGATAATTTTACATATACCTGAGGTTGAACAAAAGAGAGGAAAATGCTCAGGGGCTGGAAATCACCAGGAAGCTCAGAGCCTGAACTCTGAACACGTGACCTGGTGTTCTAGTGGCCTAAGGAACTGGCCCTGGATAGAGCCTTAGTGCACTGGAATCTGACCTAAATATGATACAAGTTTTGGAATTCTAAGAGAAGGAATTTAAAATAAGTATGATCAATTTGTTAATAGCTATCATGGAAAAAGTAAACATCATACAAGAATAGATGGCAATATAATGCAGTGAAATAGAGACTGCTAAAGAATCAAGAAGGAATGCTAGAAATAATAAAAGCACAGTAACTGAAATAAAGATTGCCATCAATACACTCTTCAAAAGACTGCATGTGGCCGAGGAAAGAATGAAGACACTTGAAAATGTGCCAACATGGGGCCAGGGAGTTAGCTCAGTGGTTCCGG
>PVIR01003642.1:68841-86244 GCA_004026965.1 Petromus typicus | reverse complement strand
TTCTATTTTTTAGCGTTTTTACTCTGACAGAATTAAGGTTCTGAGTTTATTCATTATTTGCTTTATTCCTAAAAGACTTTGTAATAGAAAAAGCATATTGGGGTATTAAATTATCTTTTTAAAAAATGATGAAATGTTAGGTTGTGAGGATTAGTTAATATAATGTAAAAGGTTCCTCTTTTAGGTATGTTTACATATTCCTTATTAATATTGCATTTTAACAGAATAATACTAATACAGGGTGTCAGCCAGGAAAGTACAGGGGGAATCTAACGACAATTCCCTGTTTCTCTTTTCTGTGCTAGGGAAGTAGGAGAATTAAAAGGTAGTTCTTTACCTGCCTATTTAGGATGTTGTGAAAGAAAGTGATTGTTAAGAATCTGTTGCTTATTGCCACAAAATATAGATTTGTTAGTAGTATTTCCTTCTGTGTTTCTCATTTTATGATAAAATAATGCATTTCAAGGGGATAAGTGCTTTTTAGTGAAAAGTATCATTTCAGCTCTGAAATATTACACAAATTTAAGAATGTTGAAATGGTTAGAGGTTCTTAGAAAAGAGAAATTATTTATTTAATAAATGTCAATCTGTGTGAAAGCAGTTATGCTACTGAAGCATTTTTCTTTCTGTCCACCAAATTCATTTTATATTAATATTGTTGAAGTCACTGGTAGTTGTCCTATTGCTACTTGTGACATTAACTTATAGAAAAAGAAAAACAAGAAAAAAATGCTGTGATTTAAAATGAGTCTTTTTCTTAACTATCACTAAGCTATATTGAAATAAAAATAATGAACTGCTCTATTTTTAATAATAAATGTGCAGGGTCACTGTGTGCATGCAATATCTGTGAGGAGTCTTTCTTAAAAAGTATAAAATGAAAAGCTCCCATTTTAAACCTAGTAATTCGAAAAAGCAAGAACATAAAGGAATATGTACTTTTATGTTTGAGAAAATCTGTTTTTGATTTTAATTTTTATCAGTACATTTGAAATATGTAATGAGTACTTTTTTATGTGTAGTTGGCATGTGTACATAGCACATCTTAATTCATTCTACTTTTCCCTCTCCTTGCTCTCCCAAGCCCTGTATCTTTCCTTCTCCTTCCCTTTTACAAAAGATTGATCTCCCTATTTCCTATTATTTATCTCTCTCTTCTGTCTTTCTTTATACCTTGAGTAGCTTATGTAAGAAGAACCATGATGATATTTAAGTTTGTGCATCTGATTTGTTTCTCTTAATATGGTCTCAGAATGCAATCAATTTTCACAGTAGTTGAATTTATCCTCCTTTGTGGCAGAGTAATACACTATTGTGTGTAAATACTACATTTTCTTTATTCATTCATCTTATAATGGAAGTACAGGCTGCTTCTAAGATTTAGCTACTGTGAATTGTGCTACTATAATACTTAGAGTAGGAATAGTTGTGTTGAATACAATTTCTATTTTTTAGTTCTTTGAGAACTCTCTATAGTGATTTCCATAGGAGCTGTACTACTTTACATTCCCAGTAGTGAAGTGCCCCCACACCTCACCAGCATTTATTATTATATTACTTCTTGATGATAACCCTTCTTTCTAGAGTGGGATGGAATTTCACTGTTGTTTTAATTTGCATTTCTCCCGTGGCCAGAGATATTGAACATTCTTTCATGTGTTTATGGATCATTTGTACTTCTGAGAAGTAACTGTTCATTTCAGTTACCCATTTTTGACTGACTCATTTATTTTGGGGATCCAGTGATTTAAAGTTCTGTATGTGTTCTAGAATTTAGTCTTCTTTCTGAGGTGTAACTGAAAGAATTTTTTCCTGTTTTATAGGTTGTCTCTTTTCTCTGTTGTTTCCTTTGCTGTGATGAAATTCAATTTGATCCCATTTGTTGATTTTTGATTATTTGTTATGCAGTTGGGTTTCTGTTCAGAAAGCCCTTCTGATACTCATGTCTTGTTTTGTCTAATTTATCTTCTAGTAAATTGTTTCTGTTTTCATATTTGGATTTTAGACATGGTAGTACAAGTGAGTGTGATTCAGTCTTCTACAAGGAGACAGCCTTTTTCCCCCAACATCATTTGCCAAAGGATCTCTCTTTTTATATATCTATGTTTATACTTGTAATTTTTCCTTTGCTTAAAGATACCAAGTGATAATAGTACTTACATATGTAGTAGTTATACAGGCCTGAGCAGTCTCTGTTCACTTTAGATGTGGTAGGCAAATTTCATCAATTTGAGTTCGTAAGTCTTAGCTTAGTATTCCTGCAAAAAAAAAAAAAAAAAAATGTAGGGCTGGGGATTTAGCTCAGTGATTCCTGCACCTGCCTTGCAAGTGCAAGGTTTGATCCCCAGTAACAACATACAACAATGCTGGGCATGGAGATGCACACCCACCAGCAATCAGAACCACATACCACTGGGTGTGGTGGCTCACACCTGTAATCCCAGCATTTGGGAGGCAGAGACAAAAGGATTGCTGTGAGTTCAAGGCTGAATTTAGGCCAGCCTGAACTACAAAGCAAGACCCTGTCTCAAAAAAAAAAAAAATATATATATATATATATATATATATATATATATATATATATATATATTTAATGTTAAATGAATTCATCCAGAGTCTAAATTTCTGTTATTTGATCCAAATTATATGCAGAGACTCTAATGCTATTGATAAGGAGAAAATCAATTGTTTACTTTACTGTCATAATATTTTGGTGACATTTGGGAAGGTCTTTCAGTTAGAGAAGACCTTACTCCTCTTCTGTTCGAACACCTCTTTCACCAATAGTGTTTTGTTTTTTTTTCAGAATCTGAAGCAATACATATATCTCGTATTTTCCAACGTCTTCCTGTTTGAACTCCAAAACTTAATAGATTCTAATAATTTTTGGGGGGGAAATTCCTTTTATTTCAACTGACAGTTGAACTGTCTAAACTGACAGTTCACTGTCTAAAATAATAAAATAAAACTGATTAGTAATAAAGTATCCAGTTAAAAGACTAAATAAATTTGAGTGTGGAGAAATACTAGCATGGGTTTGTGCTGGCTTTCCCTAGCTTATGGACCACACAAAAGGGTGGATGAAATAGAAATGACCATTTGAAATCAAAGAATGGATGATTTTCACATTCTTTGAGAAGTCAGCCAAAGACTACTCTTTCAACATTTTAAACAGTCTAGATGCATGTTCAAGCTGAGGCTCTTCTTTTTCCTCCCATTTGTGTGTGTGTGTGTGTGTGTGTATGTGTGTGTGTGGTGTATTGGGCCATATATAAAATAGATATGATAATCACAAAACCTCCTTTAACTACTTCTATTATAACATTAGAAAAATGAGAGGGAGGCAGACCCCTTATTGGACTCTATGCTGGCCTAAGGACTCCATGAGTGTCTGAGAACTTCCTGACTTCTAATCCCTTAGAGCTTGGTTGGGGTTGGATGATTGGCAGGAGACTCAGTCACAACTCCAAGGATTTGAGCGCCTCAGAGCTAACCATTATTGGCCACTAGGTGGCCTCAGTTGCCATCAAAGAAAGACTGAGGTCCAGAGATGCTTTGGGTTCCTGTTCACTCTACAAAAATCACTTCCTTTTTCTGAAGTGGGTAACAGAACAATTCATGCAAAGATTTTTGGGGGATTGTCTAAGCTCACCTCACTATAGAGCTAACATTTAAGAGACTTCTCTAAGTCAACTCCTACTCTAGTCTTCTACCCACTGCGTTAGTGACAGCCATCTGCTTCATTCTGAGGCTGCATCACAGGGCTCTATGGCGCTGACTATCCTAGGCACACAAGAATAAAGTGTGTAAGGCAGGTTGTGAAGTGGGCGTTGGTGGTCCTTACAGGAAGGATGGAGCAATGGTTAACCCAGTTGAGCTTCTGTATCTTGATGGGCTGGCCAATTGCAGTAATTTTATTTATTCAGAAAAAGCCAGACTCCTACGTTGTGTGCTTCTCTGCTGTTCACTGCTTCAGATGAAGAGCAGCATTTTTTTCATCTTCTTTCATCTCAGACTTTTTTGACTAATAGTTAACCTTTAGAAGAGAGTTAGAATCTTTCTTTAAAAAAATCAAAGGCTGCTGTAGAAAATATAAAGTTGAACAAGTCCTTTATTAGCTCAAAATGACTTATGGCAAGGTTGACTTTTTCTTATGCACACTAAGGAAGAAGCAAAGAGTACTTCTCTTAGCTACTTCCTAAAATAAGTTCAGAAGTTTTATTTTTAAAATGACCTGTTTAAATTGCCCACATAATGGGGAAAATCCTTAAAAATTATGGTAACAGTACCACTTGGGCGGTGACTACATTGCAGACTGTGCTCTCCAGGACCACTGGCCCTTACCCCATTTCCTGTGTAGTCTGGAAACTAGCAAGGCCTGTACAGAGTGCCTGTTGGAGTGTTCTGGTCTACTGGCTTCATGGCGACCAGAAGGAGGCCAGGAGTGAGGTCAGGATGACCCAAGGACAGAGTTAGGCCTAAGGGTAGCGTCGCCGTGGAAGGCCTTGAAGCAGGGGGAAGCCTTGAAGGAGAGGGAAGCCTTGGAGGAAAGCGTGTGCCATCCTTTCCCAGCCTCACCCTTCACCTAGCACAGATCCTTGACCAGCTCCCTTCACCCTAATCCTCTCTTCTCTGCTCTTAGACAGAAAGTCTGAGGTCCCCCTCTGTCCCTTCTCATCTGCTGTGATTGCAGTGTGGCCCCCAGATCTTGGGGGCAGCCAGTCCCAGTACAGCAGAGTTAAGAGCTGGGGCCTGTGGACTGAGGAGTGAGTGGCCCAGGCTTAATATTGGGGAACTTATAAGTGATATTTAAATATTTGAATTGCGTCTTCATAATAAAACTTTAAAAATAGATATATAGTCATTTTCTTACATGTATGTTAAAGCTGGGTCAAGTAAAAATGTAGTTTGGCAGGACTAATTCCACTGAGACTTTTAATCATGCCTTGTTTTCTCTCCCTCACTGTAGTGACTTGAAGGGAGTGATAGTCACCCTAAGTGAGGACGGCCATTTGCAGTGCTCCTATCTGGGGACTGACCCTTCCCTGTTCCAGGCTCCCAAGGTTGAATCTAGAGAACTAAACTATGAAGAACTTGATGTAGAATTGGAAGAACTTCAGAAAATCATCAAAAATGTTAAATCACAAGGTACTGCTTCTGCAGATATTTATTATTTAATTTTAGTGTTCACTGTGAAGTTCACATTGTTTTATTTATAGGTAATGTTGGGCATATATTAGTTAATGTTCCTCCCAGGCTTCATTCAAATCATATTGTAGAAGCAATGTTGTTCTTTACCCTTTGTGCTAACTTTGTATATTGTGACTTCTGAAAAAAATGTTTGAGACATGCTTTTGTGTTTCAGGGATGGCCCAATGTAGGTTTTCTTGTTAAGAAAAAAAGTACTTTTGGGGATACTTTGGCGGTGAGAGGAGCGTTAAAGTTTAGAGTGGTCATTTATTAAATTCTAATATCCTTGAAAACATTTACTTGCTTTTTATAAAAGAAACCAAAGCAACACAGGAGTTACTACTTTGATACTAAAATTGTAGTGATTTTCAGCTTATCCATATAATTTATGTTTGGAGTTAGTTAGCCCTTCAAATGGAGTGTAGCCTGTGATATGTGGATTCTAATGACTCAGAGACTGATGACATTTTCAGTTTCTGAGTTTGGAATAAATCAGTATTATCTTACTTTGCGACTCACATTGGTATAATTTTATTGTAAATTAAAAGGAGAAAAATAACACCCATTCTGCAGTTTGAGTTGGACACATGAAAAGCATTACTTAAAGTTCTCTTTTCAGGGTCAGGTAAAAGAAGTTTATAAATGAGAAAAAATATGGACTACTTTCACATGAAAGAAATGAAGCCAAGCATCAAGAGCCAACCAAAGCATTCTCAATCCTGATCCAGTCACTTTCTTAGGATTTTGTATTTTTGAGTCTGTGGTATAAGATTATATTCTTATGGTTCTCAGGAATCGAAATATTTATAGAATATTTAAAATATGCAAATTAAAATGGAGTTGTTATGCTTTGCCTTCACACATTTTTTTATAAACTTTGAAAGTAAACCAGTGAAACTCCAGCCTTTAAAATACCTTAAATTACCTGAAAGCCTATTTGTTGTTAACATCCTTCTATTACGTGAAGAATGGTTAAAATTAGATCTATCATACTTCAATATACAAATTTATTTTTTCATTCATATTACCATTACTTTTGGGATTAATAGAATTACACTCCTCTTTTTATCATTTAGAATGTCACTGAGAAAAAGTGGCACATATATGAAATTCGAAGGGTTTGTTAAGTAATAGGGTTTTCACTCTAAAGTTTGTATCTTGAGGGCCAGGGATTTAGATCAGTGGTTCTGGTGTCTGCCTTGCAAGTGCACAGGCCCAGATTCTATCCCTGGTAACCACATACAACAATACTGCCCATCAGCAGTCAGTGCCACATACCACAGTGCTGGGTGTGCTGGCTCGTGGCTGTAATCCCAGGCAAGAGGATTGATGTGAGTATGAAACTGAGTTCAGGACCAGCCTGAACTACAAAGCAAGACTCTGTCTAAAAAGAAAAAAAAATAAATAAAGTTTATGTCTTGAAGTCTGGCCCTCTCCATGAACAATGAGCTAATGGTATTTTCTTTTCATCTCTGGGAGTTGTACAAAGGGCTTCCTCCATGGTAGGAAAGTGCTGTACCACTGAGTTCCATCACTAGTTCTTGATAATGGGGCTTTGACTACCATTAACTTTGTGCTAATTTCTCAGGAAGCCCCATACAGTTAAAAGTTGTTTCTTAGCCACTATAGTGATGCCCTTGAATGAGATGGTGTAGTCTGCTTTACTTCTCAGGAACTTGATCCTTTTGTGTATCTTGAGATAACTGCTAGCTAAACTCAGGATGAACCCACTCGCTTGAGTACAAAGCCCATTATTCTTATTACTTCAAATTTTAATGTATGGTATTCCCTCCTTTATGACACCATTATTTGGTTTTATTCCTAAAACAGAAGCAAAGAGAAACTTTTTAGAGAGAAGCTTTTAAAATATTTTACTTCTGGATATGGAAAAATGCTTAGTATTCTATACTCTTGCAAATCTTTAGTATGTTTATTAAAATGCCTGTAATTGTATATGAAAGCATTAAATTATTTCATTACAAGTTATGAGAAGTTAAAACTGAAATTTTTATTGACCTCACTCATTTAAATGTCATTTGATACATTGGGTTTGTCTTGCAAAAAAGGTTGACAGTCATATGGGTTACATTCTGTAAAAAAAGCTGTAACCCAGCTTTTTTTTTAGGTTTTTTTGAGACAGGATCTCCTTTTATAGTTCAGGCTGGCCTTGAGCTCAGCCTCAAATTTACATCACAGCAATCCTCTTGCTTCTGCCTCCCAAGTGCTGGGATTACAGGCGTGAGCCACCACGCCCGGCACTGTGGTATGTGGTACTGATTGCTGCTGGGTGTGAGTCTCCACACCCAGTATTGTATGTGGTTAACCAGGATTGAACCCGGGTCCTCGCACTTGCAAGACAGGCGCCAGAACCACTGAGCCAAATCCCCGGCCCTATAATAAGAGTTTTTATATAGCTCCATGGATTCTGAAGCTTTTTGTATTTTGCTCATTACTATGAATCCTGTCTGGCATTTTTGTCACCAGTAGTATGCAGTATCAGTGGTGACAACTTTCAGAGATAGGATTTGCTTACAATTTGAGCAGCTGATTGCATTCTCTACCTGGAGGCAGTGTGAAATGCACTGGGTACACCACTTAAGACACACATCACACAGCTGTGTCTTTAGGAAAGGGGAGAAAACTGTCACAGAAAGGCATGTATGTGACCCCACGTGAAATCTGACAACATGACCAAATTGATGCTTCCCCTTAGTTTTGAAACCTTGGAACTTGGTGATCTTCATTTAAAGTTCTGTCTGGCTATGTGGAACAGAATACTAGTATAAGGTAGCTTAAACAACATAGAGGTTTACTTCTCTCTTATGCCTAAGAATCCCATGGTAGACAGTCCAGGGTCAGCTTAGCAAATTCGTGGTCATCTCTTGTTGGTTCCGATGGCTTTGGAGCTTTTATCTTCACATCTGTAGCTGAGTCAGCCCCGTGATGGAGCTTTCCTGGAAGCCACACCCCAAGCAGCTCCTATTTGCATCTCAGGAGCCACTCCAAGCTGAAAAGTAAGCTGGGAAATTAAATATGTTGTTACTCAGAGTAAAGTTGTGCTTCTTATAGTAAATAATGGAGAATGATTATGGGATGAGCAAGAGCAGCCTTTTGTATTCTCATGAGGACTAGAAATTCCCTTTTCAAATTTGCAGTCTTAGTGGGAATGTGTGGCCTGAGTTGTGGACAGTTTCTTTCTGTAAGATGTCTGATTCCTGTGTCATCATCCATTTTAGTCATCCATTCTTAGTGCATAGGGATGTTTGCTCTAAGGATCTCAGTGTGACCTCAGCAGTTCTAGGATTTGTATGCACATGGAATTTCTGGGAAGAAGAGTGCTGTTTCTTCCATGTCTCTCTCTGAGTGGAGAGGAAGCATTTCCCCAGAAACATGTACCACTGCTCTCCATCCCAGAGTCCCTAACCTCTGTGTTACCAAGACAGCAGCCTTGTGCATGCTGAGAAACACTGATGTCATGGGAACAGCATGACCACGATTGGATTTGACCCTGGAGGCCTGAAGAGGTGGTTTTCTCTGAGATGGAGTTGAGTACTGCAACAAAACCGGGGCTGTGCTATGAAGAGGGATGAAGAAAGAATGGATGTTGAGTAGGCAACCAGTTTTCTGGTGTATGTGTGTATATGTATGTATATACATGTGCATATATATACACATATGTGCATAAATATAGATTATGTTGTTTATTTAGGATCTCTGTTATTTGTTGTCATGGTTATATAAAGTGTCTTCCAAAGACTGCTGGACTTAGGGCTTGATCCCTAATGCAGCAGTGATCAGAGGAGTGATTGGAACCGAGGGCATTAAGTTTATCAGTGAATGAATGTACTCAATGATGAAACAAGGTATGATGGAAAAAGAAACGGGGGCCTCAATAGAGAAATTGAGTCAGGAGGTGTGACTTTGGGGATAACATCTGCTCCCTAGTTTTGTTTTGTGACTCTCTCATAATTTTTTTGTTTCCTGATTGCAAGAGATAAACAACTATACCCATTGTACTCTTATGCCATGACATTTCTGCCTTGGAGTCAACCATGGACTGAACCCTCTTAAACTATGAGTCAAAATAAGGCTTCCATCTTCTGAGCTCTTTGTCAGAAGTCACAGCAATGAACAACTAACATGCTTATTTATAATATCTCATTATGCAACAGAAACATATTTGAAATTATAACAACCACATGTGTGAATTAGTATGTTTTCTGCTGTTGTAACCCAATGTCTGGAGCTGAATACCTCACAGTTTTGGAGGGTGAATGCCATGGCACTAGCCTTGGCTTGCTTCTGCTGGGGACTTCAGGACAGATGGTATCACAGTGGCCAGGAGATGTGTGTAAGCGGGCAGTCACAGAAGAGACAGGAGCATGGTGGGGCAGTCCTGCCCTTTTAATAACAGACCTCTTGCAAGAGCTTACCGGGATCCCAGAAGAGATCCATCATTCTTCTAAGGGCAGTGCTGTTAGCTACTTGAACTTCCCATAGGCCCGAGCTCTTGAATTTCCCTTGGCTTCCCCATTCCTACACTGAGGACCAGGTTCCAGGGCTGCATCTGTGGGGACAGATTCAGGCTGTATGCAGACCTAAGAGTGTGTATAGTAAAAGTGATTTGGATAGGACTTGCAGCATGGATGATGAAAAGAAGGCTCTCTTTCCATCTCAAGTACTAGGTCCACTCTTTATAAGAAATTCTTTTTGGATATTGTATATATGCCTGTATGGCAGTATAACAGTGAAACCCATTAATTTATACAATTAATATGAGTAATTTTTGTAATTAAAATACTATTTGTGTACTCTAGAAAACATTCAGGTTTATTTGTTTTTTCATAAACATCATTTTACTTTTCTATCTTTCACTAGATATATCAGTATGATTTTTTTTTTAATTATCTTTATTGGTACATTAAATATACACATCATGCTTGCACTCCATAATGGGGATTTGTACCAGTATAAGACACAACTTAATTCTCATTTTTTCCCATAGCCTCACCCACCCTACCACCCCCCCATATATATAAAATTTGTTTCCTTACTTTTTTGTTACAATCTCAACATTGTCCCCTTTCACCTTATCAGTATGATTTTAATTTTTTAAAAAATTACTAATATCAGAGAAACTCCTTGGGCATTTCTGTGAGTGATGAATAAATTCTTGGAAGTAGAATTGTTACTTTACAGGATATATATGCTTTGAATTTTCATATAGATAGCCAATTTACCTTTCAAAGTGTTGTACTAATTTACATTTTCACTAATAGGAAAGGGGAAGGTGTTAAAATTACCAATGCTGTCAATCAGTGGCTCAAATCTTAACTAAAATATTTGGAAAAGGAGGTAATTTTTCTTTATAGTATAGTAAAGGGAAATGGCATCAAGCTTTTAATTCTGTAACACATTAAATTTTTTAAAGACAGTGTTGTGATGTATTCCACACTTTCAACTAACTATGTAGCTGGCCTTTAACTCATGATGATCTTTCTGTTTGAGACTTCTGAGTGCTGGCATTACAAACATGCACCCTAATGCCTTGTTGTAATGCATGAATTTTTTTCAACTTGTGTTTCTGAGGTTTGTTGATATATGGTGAAGATAAACATTTAAATAAAAATGAATATAAAGAGTAGGTTTTACGTTATGATTAAAGATATACACATATTTATTTTTCTTAAATTGCAGGTGTTTGGCCGATGACTGAGAGAGAAGATGACTTAAAAGTTTCTGCCATGGTTTCTCCAAACTTTGATTCAGTGTCTGTAGGTGTATTTATATATTTGGAATTCAGATCAAAATGTATTAGCTAATTCTGGGCCTCCCAATAGAAACTTTAGGAAAAGTAAAATTGAGGCTTAGTGAGTTTTTGCATTAAACACGGCTCCTTTCTCTGGGTTCCAGTTTGGTGCATCTCAGGCAGGATTTCTGTTTCAAAAAGAAGTGAAGGGAACAATAGAAAAGCTTCTTGTTCTTGTTCGGAGTCTACCTGTTTAAACAAAACAAGAACAAAAAAGCCACTGTAACAATGAGATAATCGTAATCCAGATAAATAGCACTGCCCACAAGATGGTATGTGAGGTTCAGTGAAATACTGTTTGTAAATTACCCAGTGCAGGGACTGATAATTTATGGTTTTAATACATAATGGTGACAGTGGTAGAATATACATTATGATGACCATGGTAGGCAAGCTTAAGAGTACGAATATTTGCTCCAGGAATTATTTTTCCTTTTGCTTCTAATTATGTGACCCAAAACAATGCGCTCAAATGCAAAATAGGAGTAAGAATAAAATATATTTTGTTGAATTCTTATGATAATTATCATCATTAAATTCTGTTTTACTTCCTCTGGCATCATCATCATCACTATTACTAGTACCTACACCTCATTGCTTGTTTTATTTACTTCTGTGTCCTTAGTACTTACCACATAAGAGGTGCTAAGGACTTTTTATTCTATGAATGGATAAAACAGAGACAGGAAGGCATGTTGGGAGACTTTTATTTTATTTTTTTTTTTTTGAGACAGGGTCTCGCTTTGTAGTTCAGGCTGGCCCTGACCCTGAGCTCAGCCTCAAACTCCCATCACAGTAATCTCCTGCCTGTGCCTCCCAAGTGCTGGGATTACAGGCGTGAGCCACCATGCCTGGCACTGTGGGTACTGATTGCTGCTGGGGTGAGTCTTCGTGCCCAGTATTGTTATGTGGTTACCGGGGATAGAACCCGGGCCCTTGCACTTGCAAGAGAGGCGCCAGAACCACTGATATCCCCGGCCCGAGACTGTTTTTGATATAACTCCACCTCCACGTTCAGTCTTTGTAAGTACTTATTGGCTATGACTGGATACGTCTCATGGTCTGAGATTTGAGCAAAATTTATTAACTTTATCTTTGTGTATGCCAAGAGTTGATGAGGTTAGGGAAGTGATTGAAGTTGCTCATTTTACCATATTTGAAATTCATGTCCTATAAATCTACCTGGGAAATGTCTTTGATATTTGAGTATGAGAGAAGTAGTAGTCATGAGTCTCCAAAGACTAATCTTAGTGTAAACAGCCCATCCAGATTATGTTAACGATCATGTGCCCATGAAAAAGTAGGCCTCTGTGTGAGAGAGATGTCACCCAGGTGGGTTGCATAGTGCAGTCCTGCTCTGAACTTGCTCCTTAGCACTGACCAGTCCTGCTTCGTGAAGGAGTCGTCTGAAGGAAGTATTTCTGCTTTTCAGCTGACAGATATGCACACATTCTCTTGCCATGGAAATGACTCTTTTTCCCTCATTACACAGCTTATTTTTTCTTGGTTCTTTTAAACAAAGGCTGTATGAGAAGGAATTCCTTTTCCCTTTTGGGGGAGGAAATCTTTGTTTGGAAAGGCCTTATGTGGAAGTGTTTTGTTATAATGTGTGTTTTCCTGCTGGTGCTCTAGTGTACTGTTTCCTCCTCACTAGGTGTCTCCTTCCAGCTTCATTCTCCCAGTGTTGCTATTTTTTCCTTAAGAGATTTCTAAAGTGGATCATATTCATCCCACTGTAAAACTACTCAATAATTTATATTGTTCTGGTGCCATGATGATTTCTTAATGCTGTTTTTCTCTGGCTATCGTTTGAGTTCTCAAAGGATTACTGCCTTTGGATGATCTATGTGTTTAGGTATGGATAGAAAAGAGTAAGAAAATTAGATGTTGATTTCTTTTCTAGATCTGTGAGCAGGTTCATGTGTAACATTTCCTGGGTTTTCAATAATACAGCACTGGAGCAAAAAGCCTGGGTCAATATTTTATTTTGAATCATTGTTATGAAAGCATGTATGTCAAAAATAAATATAGTTTATATGAGAATGACTTTTTTTATAGACGAGACGAGCATTGCTCTTCCATCTTTCTGACTGAGTGACTCCACCCACGTTCAGTCAGATATGATTTGCTTTGGAGCCACAGACAGCAACTGATTCTCCCAGCTCTCAGTTCTGCAAATGCCCATTGTATCATAGTGAGCCCATTACTTAGAAGTGGCTTAGGTTTTCTTAGTTCAAAGACATTCCAAATAGCACAGTGAGTCTGATTCATTGTTTGGACATAGACATTATAGTTGTGATTTTTCCATTAAAATTTATATGAGTGCTAATGTGAAACACATTAGTCTGTTGTAGAGTGGACCTCTTTTTTTCCTGTCGATGTACCACTCTCACTGTACCATGTCATAAAGGATATTTGCCTTGTTGTACTCTGAGTTCTACAAGAAGTTGCAGCAGTACCCCTAACTGATGGTCAAGGAGGGTGTATTGAATTATTTTGTGATATGACTGGTAGAAAAAGTGAAGTTCCTTTTTCATTTTCTAGGCGTAATATCACTTAGTCTATATCATTAACTACATATCTCAGTTCTTAATCTGAATAAAACATATCTTTTGGGAGTTAAAATATGCAAGCCCCTAAACTAATGAAATAATGTTTATCTAGAAAATACAAGTGAAGGGTTTTGCACTCTAATATAAGGAACAAATTAACAGAATTAATAATTTTAATATTTAAATAAATTTAGAATTACAATGGATTGATAAAATATATGAACTTTTATTTCCTTTTGAGTTCTGGGTTTTGAAGATTAGGTTATGAATTTATTCATAAAGGAGTCCAAAAAGCCACAGTGACTCTTTTATGACTTAAAAAATGTTTTTATTTTAGTTTAATTGCTATGGTTATTAATACATACTCATTGTACACAGTAGTAGGATTCACTGTGATGTTTTTCCATACCCTGACTCTTTGTCATTATTAATCCTTTATAGTTAGTTTCCTGTTTGACAGTAGGAAATGTATATTGTACCACTGTGTTGTCTCCTTGTTGACTGATATTAAAATTATTCTTCCCTATCTTCTCTTCTCAATTTTGTGTTTACAGCAAGCCACTGATAATGATGTTGGAACTGACCTTGTGCCTTCCATCACAGTGAAGGTATTGTACTGGGTTTATATTGTAATGTGCAAATCTCATTACATATTTCATCATATCCTTTATTGTTGCTATACTTGCAGCAGTTTATGGAACAGTGAACAGCCTTGGGTAGTGAATAGAAAACTTTCATTGCTACCTGCAAATATATACCTGACAGTTACATATATACTAATATATATAAATACAAACAGTTGTTATGACTGTCTCCTACCCTTATTTAAATGTGTAGCATGATCTAGACTGTTGTTTTAGAAATAAAAGTAAGATTTCAAATCTTTTAAGGAAACCATGTCATACTCATTCGTAACAGACCTGCCAGTTGGTAACAGGTATCATATGGGGCAGACCGACTGATACTGGGAAGAACATACATGTTGGTAGTATCAGTCTTCGACATATAGTTCTGTGTATGTTTGTATAGAATTCCTAGCCATTTACCTGCCATAACTTTAGCTATAAGTAGATATATCTATATCTAAGAAAGTATTAAATGAGGAAGTCACAAAGAATAGTAGTGACAAATTGATAGTGCAGAAAAAATTGAACTTAATGGATATGGTTTTGCTTAAGACATTTAGGCCTGTCATTGTACAATTTTAGAACTAGAATTCAAATGTAGAACCCTCTTAGGGAATTAAAAGTGTAGAAAATATTTAAAAGGAAAGAGGGTGTAGGGGCAAATATCAAGGGGAAAAATAATATGACAGTAATAAAAAAAGGAAACAAAACTTATGTAGACAAGGGTTGGGGGATTGCAGGGTGGGTGGGGAAAGGAGAAAAATGAGAATCAAGTCATATTCTAGAATCATGATTTTACATGATTCACAGCCAGAATTTATTGCTACAGGTAAACAAGCTTTCCCTTCTGTGTATTTCTTAGATTTTCCTAGTCACTTTAAGATTATGGTAATACACTGCTGGAAGATTATTCTCTGTTATTGAAACTTACTGTATTTGAGAATGCCTGACTCACAACACTTTCTCATTGCCACTATAAAAGCTGCAGAAAGTGTGCAGGATATCAGAGTTTCACAAAATCAGCTGGATGTACACCATAGACAGTGGTTTCCTGATCCTATCTGATAGTTTCTGTACAAATTTCTGCTGGAAATCTCTATCCTCATATTCTTTTATAACAACAGCCAAGACATGGAACCATGCAAGTTTCCAATTCTATTAATTAAGAAAAATTTCCTATCTGTTCCAAGGGAATGAAGATGTGACTACTTTGAGTGTGTGTACATAATGCATGACAGTTGATTCGAGGCAGCAAGGCTGAGTGTCTCCTCGTACCTGGAGCAGCCAGTTAGTGTCATATTTATATATCTAGGATAAAAGTTTGCATTACATTTCCTAAGGATCATATTTTATTAAAAGCATATAGTAGCATGGGAAATTCTCATATTAGCATTTTATATTTTCTTCTTATTAGTCTATAATTCTTTTCCTCTTAGAATGTGAGGTTTATGAACTAGCCAAGTTTAACTACTTTTTTTGCCTCTAGCACAACTATCATTTGCTACTGTTGTTATTTTTGTCACATCTCTTTGATTTGTGTTCTGAAAGTGCCCAGCACATTGTCGGGGCTCAGTAAAACAATATATATGACCTATCACCGTGCATTAAATCAAATGCAAACACTGTAGTGATGGTGTGAAATTGTATGTGATTGTTGGCTAGATAAATAGTGCTTTACCAGTAGAGTGAGAATGTCTGATCCTTTTAAAACAGCTTACTGTTCCTTTAATGCATTTTCACTTTCACTTTGAAATCGAGGTCTGATCACCACTTTTAGCCCTCTGGCTCTTTATTAGATTTTGGTTATGGGCTACAGTTATGGTCTTGAACATGTTATTTAATTTCTCCAAACCTTTGGTTTCAAACTGAAAATGGGAATCCTATTTCATTTGCAAAGTTATTTTGAGATTTAGCCACAGTTGGTACAAAAGCTAAGGGCCTTGAATTCTGGCACACAGCAGTTAAACTGTGGTTCTTCCCTATAATCAGGGTGACTTTGAACAAGTTACTTAGCCACTCTGTTCTCTTCTTAGAATGGAATTGATAGTACTTATTTCACACTGTTGTGAAGGTTAAATGAGATAATGTATGTAAGTGACTTAGTATTGTATGGATATAGAAACATCAGGTGGCTGTGGTTATTAATATTACTAATTTATTTAAAGTACACATAGAGACTAGTGTTATCTTATTGTTAACAGCAAAATACTGAGGATGTATTCTGGTTAGTGGACTAGCTATTTGAAAGACAGTTGCCTGAACCATTTGTGTGGTCTTTTCTTGCCAAGGTATTATGTTCACAGCACTCACTGTCAGACGTCATGAAAGAAGCTTTATTTGTGTCTTGCTAATTTGCTTACCAAGGTTTGCACAGTAAATCGGTGACTCCTAGTGAATTTGCTGTGTTTATCACACTTGTTTACATCAATAACTTCTAAAACAATTTTTACTTTTCAGGTCAGAAGTTTTTAAGTGGTACAAAATGCTCACAACACATAAAATTAAAGCATTTACTGACTATATGAGTATAAGATTTGTGGGTCAGTTGCAAATTAGAGTTTAATTTAATACATATGTGTATAATTGAGGAAATGATACATGTCTTTTACTAAAGAGAAAATTCAGAAATACTTTCTTAAAAATAAAAACATCATTGCATTGTGTCCATTAATAGTAAGATGAGTCTGTTTCATGTAAAGGAATCTAGTAAGGAGCCTGACCTGCCATAGAGCAAAAGTACTACACAAAAGAGACTCTTGGTTAGTGACTTGGTGTAAGAGTCTCGGGGTAGGAGAGTGTGTGTGTACAAGCCATGGAAGAAAATGCAGTGTTTTCATAGATATCTAGAGTAAGGTAAATCTATTTAAGGAAATTGTAAAAGAATAATTAACTTGGATATTTTTTTTTTTTTTTTTTTTTTTTTTTTTAGGTTTTTTGAGACAGGGTCTCACTTTTTGTGGTTCAGGCTGGCCCTGAGCTGAGCCTCAAACTCACATCACAATCCTCCTGCCTCTGCCTCCCGAGTGCTGGGATTACAGGCGTGAGCCACCACGCCCAGCACTGTGGTATGTGGTACTGGTTGCTGCTGGGTGTGGGTCTCCACACCCAGTATTGTTATGTGGTTACCAGGGAATCAACCAGGCCCTTGTGCTTGCAAGACAGGCGCCGGAACCACTGAGCTAACTCCCCGGCCCCAACTTGGATATTTCTTTAAAAATTTTTTTTA